>JAHUTJ010033065.1:0-41314 GCA_036250325.1 Characodon lateralis | reverse complement strand
TATATATAGGCCGTTCCAAAACACTACAAAACAATATCTTTCTGGCTGGAAGCAGCGGTCTAATTCAAGGTCAAGACATGTTATTTTAAGAAGAAAAACCCAATAATGCATTCATTTAAAAAGATTGTGGGTTCTAAACTAGCAGAATAATATTATTACTTTAAAACCAGCACTTAACATGAATCTAAATGTAATACATTTTTGATTTTCTGGTTTGAATATAAAAATAATATAAATAATAATAATAATAAAACAATAATGGGATCATAAAAGATGATAATTTAACACAACAAATCTAGACTCTAAATTAGTTGTTTAAAAATATTTACTGGTGAGTGCATTTGAACAATTATAGAGTGCAAGGAGTACAATAAACTAACTCGCCTAAATGTACATCAGCATATATGTTTAGCAAGACATAAGGCATAGTTTAACTATCTATATTTCTACTATATTCATTAAATCCTTTATCATAACATCCTTTATCATCATGATGTATCAAAAAACACAGCTCTAAATAAAAAAATAAAAAAACACATTCACAGTTATATTAAAATCAGTGGCATTGCTGCTATAATTAACTATGAAATATTGATGTCTATAACATCTTCTGTGGTTCCTGTAAGCAAGCCTTGAAGATAAACAAAGTAAAACGGCAAATCTTTTGTGTCTGCGAGCCTGCAAACCTAAGTCACCACTGAATAATTGACAGAAACATAATTAGCTTGGTACCGCATTGTGTTAGGGTATTCTCCACACATAATACAAGCATGTTCTGCAATGAAGAGAAATGTTAAACACAGCCGCAAAGAGATCTCTGCAGATGCATAACTGAAATTATTTTTATAAAAATCTGCTTTTAGACCTTCGATTCCATGTTTAGTTAACAAATATTATGAAACAATAATGGCAAACGTTATTACTGCTGTTGATGTTTTAACTAAAGTAGGAATAAACAGGGCTAGAAAGTATGAACCTGTTTTAACAAGTACATTGTAGTGCCTTTCACACTGATTAGACCAAGTTTAAATTCCATTTCTTAGAGTAATCCCATTACCTCCACTAACCTCTAAGCATTTGGTTGACTTTGAAATGGGGTATTTACTACACCTGTTGCATTTATTGCTGTAAGCCACTGCTCAACCTCAGAGAATTTCAAAGCCTCTTACTTGGGAAAACGAGCGGATTGTTGTCTTCTTTTCAGAGAAAAATAAATTTTGCAGCTCATTGGGGAAATCGTGGTTCTGAGTCTGGAGGTGGAGTGGAGATGCACAGAATAATACTAAGTTAGTGATGGTTTGGGGATCCATGTTATCTGCTGGTATTGGTCGACTAAGTTTTATCAAGTCTAGAATCAGCAAGGCCATCTTGCAGGACATTTTAGAATGCGTTCCTCTGTTGACCAGCTTTACCTCATTGAGAATCTATGTTGTGTTGTCAAGGGGAAGCCCCTGTCAAGTGTAATGAACAGCATATGGGCATATTTTTCAGTAGGCTAACATTTTTGTATTAAAACCATTTGTATTGTCTCATTCAGATTTTCTGATAAACTGAACTTTGAGTCTTATCTAGCTGTAAGACATAATCATTGTAGTAAACAGGAAAATAAAAGCTTGAGATTAATCACTCTGTGCGTAAAAGTTAGACTTTTTGAATTGAGTTATTTTTAAAGAATGATTTTTAATTTTTTTCTAACCTATCGAGATGTATCTGTACAAACAAGTAAACAGGTAAAAATTACAAAAAGAAAAAGAACAGAAATTATATAAAAAGGATTGAGAAGTTGATTTAAAAAACTCCAAAGACAAAATAAAATATATACACAATAAAATAATTAAAAAGAAGGTCCCAATTCAGAAGCACTGAAAAGAAGTTAGTGTTAAATCTGTGACTTGAATAACTCAAAGGTCCCACCGGAGAACTGTTTAGTCTGGGACCCAGTATACCAAAAGTACAGCCCCCCATGTACTTTCAATCTAGATCAGAAAATCAGTGGGTGCCTTCAAAGAGTCTAAGTGATTAAATGATCGCTATTGAAAGTGAGATCCTATTTTGGTAATTGAAAATTCTGACCTGGAAGCCAGGTCAAAATTTTATTGGGATTATATGGTAGCAAAACAGTTGTTTTTCTTCTGATTTGTGATTATACTTATTAAACTGAGAAACAAGAAGCAAATGTTATCTTTCTTTATGTTTGTTAAAGATAATACCAAATGTAATGTCAAAATACACCAAGCAACACATTACAACGTTTATTGTGCAAGCAAAAATATTGTAACAGAAAACAATTGTGGGTTGCTTTAAACGTTTTCAATTGTTTTATGCTGCTTTTTTACTTGATTGCAGTATATTGCATGTCTTTTAACATGATTTTCTTCTTTACAAATGTCTAATATGTTTAGTTTGCCACCCTGACATGGATTCATAGACAGCATGCGCATTAAAAAACTAAGGTATGTTCTAGGATTTTATTTATTACTCATCATGACTACTAATTTTACTAAATTACTGTTAATTGTATTTTAATTAAACTAGACGCTGTTTTATTATAACAAGAAAGCTGTAATCCTTTTTGGTGTCAGACTCTCTTTAAAGAGAATATTCAATTCTAATGATGACAGTTAGGACGGCCTCGTACTTTGTAACAGGCAGTTTTATGAAAAATCAGTGGAAGCCGACAAATCCATTGCTAACTGAAGGCTGTGTGCTCAGCACCATCCTCGTGCCATGGAATAAAATAATCCCCCTCATCTGCTCGGACTTGTTAACAAAGCTGTCAGCTTGATTTTTACAACCAAACGGGCCTCAGTCAGACCCTCTTCCTGACAGTGGAGTCGACAGCGACTGTGTAATGCTTCGTACACCAGCAGCACTGGCAGTCCTGTATCAACGCTCTTACACACACACTCATACACTCAGGTACACACACACAGACACACACACACACTTCCATCTTTCTCTGCCGTGTCGACTAAATGTCAACTCCTCTGACATACAGCCTTGTTTGCAGCCAATGATTACCTCATAGTCAATTAATTCTGATTCAATCAATAAGGACTGCTCAGATACTGTGTGCGTGCATATGCCTGTTTGTGCTACTTGTAGATGTGCTAATGTGGAAGTGTGTGTGATATGGAGACAGAGTAATCAGAAGGGAGGAGCAAGGGGTTAGATGATGATGGATGGCACTCAGTGAGAGGCCTGTACTAATCAGCAGGACCTTTTCTCTGGGGTAGAGGAGGTTGCATCAGACAGGATGGCTCAGGCTGATTAACAGTAGAAAACTGTTTCGTTGTGCGGCTTTAAGGAACTGTATCTTGCATTTCCAAATTATTGCAGAACATTCTTTCAAGTGAGAGCTGCTGCAGCCAAGCATCATACCTAGAGAAAAAAAAAATAGCTGATAGGTGATATACAATTTTGGCACATCTGGTAAAGATCTGTAAACCTTAAAATACAATTATATTTTGTTGCAATAGAAATAATCTTACGCACTAAAAATCCAACCTACAATTTCAGTGCATTTATTCAGTGGCAAAAAAATTTTAAGAAATCGCCAGTGGCAAAATCATTGGTAACACTAAGGAATGCTTTAAAATAGATGTTAGTGAATCAGTTTTTGTATTTCTGCTTTTGTTTTTAAAATTGGCCTTTTTTACTTCTATTTATTAATCTATGTCTGTTTACCTGGGCTATAAATATAATGTGACACAGAGGCCACTGGCTACTTGACTGCATGAGGACCCATATTTATCTTCCCAACATTTACTGTTATGAGGTAAAGGAGGTAATAAAAATCCCCAAAGCTCATTTTCAGAGAACTGCAGCCAAAAGTGAGCTCTAGGGGTCACAAAAACTCAATAACAATTAGATGCCATAAATATGATAACCAGTGGTTTTGGAGGCCTGTCAGGAAGGGGCTTTTTGTGTTCTATCATCACAAATGTAACATATAAAGTTTGCTGAACTTTAAAAGGACTGTAACTGTAACTGTATTCTTAAATTAGAGGAAACTAAATTTGAAGTGATTGATTTCTCAATGTGGAAATTTTTCCATTGACAAAATATATTCAAATAAAGGTTAGATTTTCTACCTTTTTTAACATGAGATTATCCTACAGCAATAAAAGACAAATTTATTTTAATGAATTTCTTATATTGAGGGGTCTGTAAATATAAAGATGAAAATTCCCAAAAACGTAAAGTAAAGGGGAAATTACAATCTTGTATTACAAAATATGCATGTTGATTGCTTTCTGTTGGTAGTCAAAGAGATGGATTATTGCTCCCTGCCCATTCATGTCCCTGTTCATCCCCAAAAGCATCACTCCACTCAGGAAGTGTTACTCTGAGAGAGGCTTCATCTGAAAGCCATTTCTTTAGTAATTTCCCTCTGTACTACACCAAACCACAATGGGCCTTGGCATACATCTTATATCAAAGTGTTCCAGTTCGGGTTGGTTTTTGGATTGACTTTAAGAAGTTTTGCTAATGGCATGGTTAAAAGATCATTTGTAGACGTTGAGGGCAAACAACCAGCTTTCAAATGTCATGGCTCTTTATTTGTGGGTCTTGTTTGCATAAGATAAAACATAGAGACATAAGCGGGATATAAATATATGAGCATTCTTTTTAATATGGGATTTTCTAAAATAATTAAAAGTAATTAGATAAAAGAAATTAATAAAAAAAGCAAAGATTCTGTTATATTTCCTCTTTTAGATGACTCTCTATAAGGATAAAAGCTTGGCCCGAATATGTGCAAACCCTACAAATAATAATAGACTCTTAAGAATGTATTGTAATTTTGAAATTTTTTATTTAATCATAAAACATTTTTGTGTGACATTGTATTTAAATAAGCCAATATCAATAATTATCTGGAAACAAAAGAAATGCAATTATCAGATTCAAATTTATGAGAAATTTATAAGAAAATTCCATGTCTATTAGCCAGGATACAAATGAGGAGAGGTTATTTTATGAAGAGACTACGCTCTGAGATACTGTAAGGGTTGTGAATGACTGAAAAAAGGATACATAGTAGAGAAACACAATTTACTCTTTTTCTTATAGTTCCTTGAAGATTTGAAGCTAAATTATATGATGTTGCTTTTTTGTATTTATTTAAGACACACTGAAGTGTTCCCTTGTTTCTAAATATTGAAGACTCGACTGAGACTTGTAGGTACGTCCTGAACTCAGCTGACATTATCCTTAAAATCTGTGTGTACATTGATTCAGTTATCTCTCCTTCATTGACATACTATGATGACATAGAAGGCAACAGCAGTCAGCTTAAGTAAAGACTGAAGAAACTATTTTACTATGTGTTCATCTATTAATGTGTCAAAAACTATTACTGGTACTTGTAAACGAAAATAAAAAGGGATCTGGACCTGTTGTACTTATAGTATCTCACAAAGTTGAGTACACCCTTGCATTTTTGTATTTTTTTTATTAATTATGTTATTAATTTCATTATATCTTTTCATGAGACAACACTGAAGATATGACACGTTGATAAAATGCAAGGTAGTTAGTGTACAGCATAGTTCAGCAGTGTAAATTTGCTGTCTCCTCAAAATAACTCAACACACAGTTGTTAATATCGGTGTCATGTGAACTGTTCGTGTTATAAGGTCTCAGGTGTGAATGGGGAGCAGGTGTGTTAAATTTGGTGTTATTGCTCCCACAGTCTCTCATACTGTTGAACAAGGCACCTCGTGGTGGAGAACTCTGAGGATTTGAAAAAAAAGCATTGTTGTTCTCTATGAAGATGGTATAAGTCAGTGGTTTTCAAAGTGGGGGCCGCCAGGGGGCGCTGAGGGGAACCTCAGAAAGGTTGGGAAAAATGTTTTCTTATTCTTGACAGTTTGTTGAAAGTAAATCAGTGGGATTATAATTGTAACATATTTTAATAATATTCTTACATTAAATAAATGTATTGATTATTGAATAGTTAGTAAAAGACATTTTCAAAAGTTGATGTTTCTTTACATAATTTTTGACATCGTCTGTGGGTTTGCAAAAGGGGCTCCCTGCCCAGAAGCTAATATTGCTTGGGGGGCTATGGTATAGAAAAGTTTGGGAACCTCTGGTCTAGGCTATAAGGAGATTGTCAATACCCTGAAACTGAGTTGTAGGATGGTGGCTACGACCATACGGTGGTCTAACAGGACAGATTTCACTTAGAACAAGCCTCGCCATGGTCAACCAATGAAGTTGAGTACAACTGCTCAACGTCATATCCAGAGGTTGTCTTTTTAAAAAGATGTATGGATGCTGTCAACAATGCTGCAGGGGTTGAAGGGGTGGGGGGGTCAGTCTGTCAGTGCTCAGACCACATGGTGCACACTACATTAAATTGGTCTGCATGGCTATCATCCCAGAAGGAAGCCGCCTCTGAAAATGATGCACAAGAAAACCCGCAAACAGATTGCTCAAGACAAGCAGACTAAGGACAAGGATTACTGGGACCATGTCCTGACCCAGATAAAATTATGTAGCTCAGATGGTGTCAAGCATCAACCAGGTGAGGAGTACAAAAACAAGTGTGTCTTGCATGGTGGTCGGAGTATCATGGTTTAGGGCTGCATGAGGGCTGCCGACTGCAGGGAGCAACAGTTCATTTAGGGAACCGTGAATGCAAACATGTACTGTGACATACTGAAGCAGAGTATGATCCCCTCCTTTGGAAACTGGGCCACAGCTCAGTATTCCAGATGACCCAAAACACTCCTCCAATAATATCACTGCCTTGCTAAAGAAACTTAGGGTAAAGGTGCGGGACTGTCCAAGCATGTCTACAGACCTAAACCCTATTGAACATTTGTGGGGGAATCCTCAAAAACGGAAAGTGGAGGAGCAGAAGCTCTCTAACATTCACCATCTCTGATTTCATCATGGAGGGGTGGAAGAGGATTCCATTGGCAACCTGTGAAGCTCTAGTGAACTCCATGCCCAAGAGAGTTTAGGCTGGAAAATAATGATGGCCGCACAAAATGTTCACCCCTTAGGGCACAATTTGGACATTTTTTACTTAGAGTTGTACCCACTTTTGTTGCCAGTGATTTAAACAATTTACAAGTATTTATAAAAATGTGAGGGATGGACTCACTTTTGTGAAATATTATATGACAGCCACTAAAAAATAAACAAAAAAGAAGTTGCATTGCCCATTTTTTCAAACTCACTAAAGTAGTTGATTATACACCTGTGTAATATATAGATGTTGTTCCTAAACTATCTCTACTTATAGTTAGTCACACATTTGCAACTTAATTTCATATCTCCAGGATTCTCTTGTAAAATAGATTCTTAATGTCAATTTAATTTTCCAGGTGAAATAATGGTTAATAATAATGTAAGAGCACTAAAACATACACAGGCATGCAGTGACAGCTGCACATGTTGCTGCCTCATATGAGGTCTGCATCACATCAAAAGGACACCGCTGACATTTCAGATCGTTCACAAATGATGATGCACAGAAATCTTTTGCCACTACAAAGGAAGAACAAAAGAACTAACATGAAAGAGAAGTCAATAAACATGAGGCATTTAATAAAACATTTTTTTCTGTTGTATTCTCTACAAAGATTTTTCACTTTTTTTTCCAGACAAAACAAAAAGAACTGTTGAGTCACATGACTGAGAAGCAATGGTGCAATCCAGTCTTTCTATTAGAGTAAGTCTGCCCTGATGGTACTGAGGCAATGTCAGGTCACTACAATTCATCTATCTTTAGTTCACACCTTACACCATTATAGTACATCTGATTAACCTGAAATAAAGTTTAACTGTCCAAGTAGAATTTTTATAAAATTTGCCTTAATGCAAACTTTGAAATCTTTCTGCAAACTGTGACTTTAGTTACCAAAAGAACACTATGCCCACAGTGAAAACAGTGGTGGCAGCAGATTACCCTGAGGTTTTTGCCAATGTGGATACAATCAGTTGTGACCACAAACATTTGGGCTTCAGCAAAACAAACTGAGTATAAAACAGCTTCATTAAAAGAAAATTAAAGCTTTGCAATGGCCTAGACAGAGTCCGGAACTGATTCCAACAGGAAATCTGTGGAGGTCATCATAACATTTACAGTGGATGTGCTCACATTCTGATAGATTTAGAGAACCTTTGCAAGGTGAAGTGTAATATGTATGTAAGTAATAATGTACAAAGACCCGGTGCTACTTGATAACAGAACCCTGCCCCTGATTGCTACAAAGTAAACACGTGCAACCAGATTATTCCAAACTATTTTATTTTCTACACTTTTCTCTCTAAGAGAATTGTTTGTTTTTCTTTTCAACTGTACAACTTATATGTCTTGTTCATGGTAGAAAAATTGTTTACATGTCATGCAGAGCTGCGCAGAAGATTTAGGCAGGTGTGAAAAATGCTGTAAAAAAAAAAAAAATGCTGTAAAAAATATAAATGATGATTGTTTATTTTTATCAATTTACAAAATGCTAAATCAGCGAGTTGCTGTTGTAAGTCATCATGTTCCTGAATGCGCTGTAACTTCATGAACCATGGGCCCAAAGACGAATCCAGCCTTGGAGGATTTCGAGGAGACAAGGGAAGCGTTGGATTTTCTTTCTGGAGAAACCTCGGCCATCCGACTCCAGCAAAAGTACATCCTGGACTTGGTTGAAGAGGTAAAAGCTTTGCAACTTCTTAATGAAGAAAAGGATAAGCGGATCACCGTTCTGGAGAACCGCGTGGCAGATTTGGAACAGTACACCATGATGAACGATGTGATCATCACCTGACTGCGTGTCAGGCCCCGCTCTTACGCCAGCACGGTGGCGGGGCCCTGTTTGGCTGGTGAGCCGTCACCCGGCGTGACAGAGTCCACGGAGGAACAGGTGGCCTCTTTCCTCTTGTCCAAGGGGATAAAGCTGGACTGTGACTCCGTGGAAGCATGCCACCCTCTCCCAAGACGAGGTAACAACGACAGACCGGCAATCATCATGAGGTTCAGCAACCGGAAACACAAATCTGCTCTGCTGAAACAGGGCAGGTTGCTGAAGGGGTCAGACGTTTCCATTAACAAGCACCTGACCAAGAAAAACGCAAACATCACAAGGAAGGCCAAGTTCCTGAGGAGGCAGAAGAAGATCCAGTCCACGTGGACCACAAACTGTAAAGTCTTCATTAAGCTGATTGGAACACCGGAGGATGTGAAGGTTCTGGTCTTTCAGGACATCACGGAGTTGGATAAATATGACTGAACTATCTGAGGATCGTTTGAGCACAGGTGATATCATGCACAACTCACTTCACCATGTCACAAGTTACAGGAACTCCTTCTTCTTCACTTATGAACACAACATTAACACCTACAACTGTTAGTGCCGATAACCTGGAGCTGAATACATTCAGCTATACGGATTATAAAAGTCCAGGACATAGAAGAGGATGTGGATCCAGATAACAACTTCTTTAATGATATGGTTGATAACTGCTGCTACTACACAACGGATCAATACAACATGGAAGTTCAAGTAGATAATAAGCTTTCAATCATACATTTCAATAGCAGAAGTTTATATGCAAACTTTAACAGCATCAAAGACTGTCTGAGCCAGTTTAAACAACCATTCAGCATCATAGCCATCTCTGAAACCTGGATCAGTCATGAGAAGGGGGCTGACTTTGAGCTGGAGGGTTTTGAGTTTAACTATATCAGCAGAGAAGGGAAACCAGTAGGAGGAGTAGCTGTGTATGTTGATAAAAACCTAAAGTATAAAATAGTAGAAAACATGACCAGAGTGACTAAAGATGTATTTGAGTGTATAACCGTTGAAATATATATGGAAAAGTCAAAAAATGTCATTGTCAGTTGTGTTTGCTGAGCTCCCGGTTCCAATATGGAAATATATAGAGAATGGTTTGAGCAAACATACACAGCTACATCTCAGAAGGTCTTTTCATGTGTGGGGACTTTAATATTGATCTACTTAACTCAAATAGTCATAAACCTACTGAAGAGTTCATTAACACCATGTACAGTTTGAGCCTTTTTCCCAAGGTCACTAGACCTAGCAGGATCACACTGAATAGTGCCACATTAATAGATATATTTACTAATATCTTAGATTATAATACAATAAGTGGATTAATTATTCAGCATATTAGTGATCATCTTCCACTCTTTGTTGTTAATGACAATTTCTGTCTAAAAAATAAGGATAAAAGTAATCCACACATTAAAAAAGTAAGAACAGAGGAATCACTCATATCTTTCAAATATGATTTACTGAAACACAACTGGGAGTCTGTTTTGCAAGAATATAATGTTGATATAGCATATGAAAATTTTCTAAGTACCTTTAAAGTATTATATGATAAAAACTATCCATTAATAGTGTACTCTCACAAAAACAAATACTCAGAAGCTCCATGGATCACAAAGGGTTTGCAAAATGCCTGCAAAAAAAATAAACTTTATAGAGCTTTCATAAAGTATAGATCCTTGGAGGTGGAGAATAAATATAATAAATATAAGAATAAATTAACTGCTATTCTACGAATAGCTAAACAGGATTACTACAGTAAATTATTAGATAGAAATAAGATAAGCATCAAAGGGATTTGGAATGTATTAAATAATATTACCAAGAAAAACCCGGGAAAAATTAATTTTCCGCAGTTTTTTATAAATAATCATGGCAATTTGGAGGACAGCAATGATGTTGTTCATAATTTCAATAATTTTTTTGTGAGTGTGGGATCCAAACTGGCAGAAAAAAATCCTTGATCCTACAACAACTGGGGCTCTGAATGAAACATTAATCAGTAGAAATCCTTATTCTGTTTCTCACTGCAGTGGGAGGAAAAGAAATTATAGATATTGTCAATAAATGTAAAAGCAAAAGGTCAACTGATTGTGATGGTATTGATATGACAATAATCAAGAAGGTAATTGAGGAAATTATCCAGCCTATGACTTGTAATCTGTCACTTCAATCGGGTAAATTTCCAGAAAAGATGAAAATTGCCAAAGTTATTCCACTTTATAAATCTGGGGACAGACACCATTTCACAAATTATAGGCATGTTTCTCTACTTCCATAGTTTTCCAAAATTTTGGAGAAATTATTTGTGAGTAGATTAGCTACATTCATTAATAAACATAATCTGCTTTCTGAAAGTCAGTATGGATTCAGATCACAAAGATCTACAGCAATGGCAGTCATGGAATTGATAGAGGAAGTCACTGGCGCCTTAGATAATAAGAAATCTGCAGTTGGTGTATTTATTGATCTCAAAAAAGCTTTCGACACAATAAATAATGAAATATTAATTAAGAAATTGGAGAGCTATGGCATCTGGGGAGTAGACCTGCACTGGATGGAAAGTTATCTAAGCAACAGGCAACAATTTGTTCAAATGGGTGACTGCCAGTCACCATGCTTGGACTTTGTTTGTGGTGTCCCCCAGTGATGTTTGAAACAACCAAGTTCCTTCAAAAACTGTGTTCAAGTGCACCTAGAAGAATTTATGCTGTTTTGAAGGCAAAGGGTGGTCACACCAAATATTGATTTGATTTAGATTTCTCTTTTGTTCATTCACTGCATTTTGTTGATTGATGAAAATAAATGATTAACACTTCCATTTTTGAAAGCATTCTTTGTTTACAGCATTTTTTCACACCTGCTTAAAACGTTTGCACAGTACTCATTTTCTCACGTCATAATCCTGGCATATTGATATGAATTTGTTTTTAGCAACCCTTTGGGCTTATATTTCCCTCTTTCTCTGTAGCTGGCATACTAGATTGTTAATTTGTTTACTCTCTCAGTGATTGGACACACAAGAAGTCCCTGTTGCTGTGACATGGCATGCATATGCACATGCTGTAGACAAGTTGTACTGAGCATGACCAGCATCAAAGTGTGCTGCAGGCAATCTCTTATTCCCGGCAAGAGAAACACATAGACAGCAGTGGCAGTTGCACAAAGGGAATGTGCCCAATGCAGAGGCACCAGAGTCGGTGGAGCTGTGGCTTACAGATGTTCAGTGTCCCACCACAGTTGTTGGAGCTACAGAGAAGTGTCATCCCAGGAGGACGAAAAGCTGAGGCACAGCAGCACAGAGACAGAATGGAACATGAGGTCACACTCAAAACATCACAGCCCAGAGCACCTCCATCTTCTGGCATTCGCAGCAGTCACTGAATTGACATCATCAGTCAACATATGCTACACTATGTCCGATGTAGAGAAAACAGTACCTGGAACGAAAAGGGAGCTTTGATGAATCAATAAAATTGGTCATGTACACCAAAAGTAGAAAGTTGTTTCATACATTATTCAACTGATTTGAACTGTTTTCTTTGGGATTTTTCTTAAGCTAGACTGAGGTGTGATTTTTAGTAAATCAAACAACCCACAACTGTGATTCAAAGTATTTTTGAATGATCTACTCATAGAATTAAACAATGTACCTTTTTGCAGGTCGTCTTCTAATTAATGCAAACACTGGCCCCTTTTTGAGACTTGAGTGGCAGCAGAATTGCTTTTACGCTAACAGGTGGGAGAGCTGAATAAATGGTGGTTACATTAACTAAATTGCTATTCCAGGTGGTCTACGCCAAGGTGAAAATAACTAAGGTCAAATGTGAATATTTGTTTTCATGTCTGAGGTGTAGGACTGTAAATAATGTTGAGTTGATTCTGAAAGCCTTTTCTGTTTGAACAATTCTTTCCTTTACATTTTGGTTTTGTACTCCACTGCCCAACCCTGCCAGCATGAAATTATTCTGAAGACAAATCCAAATGATTTCCTCTGTGTTTCACCACTGACAGAACTTTTTCAAATAGGTGATGCAACAAAATCCCGAACTTCACTGGATTGTTATTTTTGATGTTTAAAATCTCTGAGCTTGTTCTCCTTTTTTCTTAATGTCAAACATTCATCAGGAATGTGCAACCATTTTCATGACTGTGTGTGTGCATATGCATCATCAGTCATTTTAGGTGATCGGTCGCATCTATTTGTGTGTGCAGGCTCCTGTACATTTCTGTGTCTGCCTAAGCTGACCGAAGCATGGCATGCACATGGTTGTGTAATATGAATATTCTGTTTTGGGTTTGGCTTCTGAAGTCTCCCTCAATATGGGGAGCCGTGTTGTTGGAAGTGGGAGTCGGGGTAGGTTTGCACTCTAATGGGCTACCCTGGGACCTCACGCCTCCCTCCAGAGACACATGGGCACTATACATTCCAAGCCATTGTCAAAATAGAGGCTTCCTCAGATATTCCTTTTCAAATCTATTAACTCCAAACTCAGACTCACACCTAATTAGGCTGAGCAGACCAGCTTCATGGAACTGTATGAAACACAGATGATGTAAAATGTCTACACACTTCTGTTAAAATGGCAGGTGCTCGTAATGCACAAAAATTACACCAAGAAAGATTCTTTCAAAGCTTTTTTCTTTTTTTTTTTTTTTACTGTTAATGTGACCTAAACCTGCACAACTCAGTTGAAATATCAAAATTAAAAGATAAAATAATGTGGTTCAACAGAATGCTCACCCACAGTTGCTTCTGGGGATACAAGTATTAGTATTAGTATTAGTATTAGTATTAGTATTAGTATTAGTATTAGTATCAGTCACAGGAAGGGTAAAGAGAATTCCCAAGGCACTGGATATACATTGAAACAGTAAAGATAGTCATCATCAAGTGAAGAAAATATGGAGCAACGATGAAATTACCAAACCGGAATGTCTTTCTGAAATTAATGAAAAGATGAGAAGAAAACTGGTCGGGAAGACTGCCAAGAGGCCAACAGCAACATAAATAACTGCTTTAAGTTTCAGCTGTGTGGATGTTTATCTAACTGCATTCATATTTTATGTGCATTTATTGTGACATGCATGCACATTTTAACTGTATTAGTGTGCGCTTTTTGAGTTTATGTGCTTTTCTCCATGACCAAATTACTGTATCCTGCCCCTTTTAATCAGTGTAGCACAATGGCAACGCTAAAGCTGCCTCATCTCTACACAATCAGATTATGGGGGATTGCTGTTCCGTGAAGCAACACAAAGTAGAGCACTCCACCTCTCGGATCAAGAGGATTTGATTAATAATTTGCCATCATATTATCCGTTAAGAGGTAGAAATTGTTTTATTTCTATTTATTTATTTTCCATTTGTTACTGCATTTTATTTTGCTCTCCTCCTAAGGCTAAGCGGAGATTGAAAGATTATCGTACCCACCTCAACCACCTCGCTCCTCCACTCACTCACTCACTCACTCACTCACTCTCTTTCTGCCTCAAAGCACTTCACCCTCCTTCTCTTACTACCAGTGATCGTTGTTAGTTCTGTCAGTGTCCAGATGGGGGTGCCATGCCTACTGCACACAGTCGGAGCCACCTCCACACCTAATCTCATCAAAATAAACATGCCAGCAGTTGTCAGCTTCTCCAGCAGCGAGAGGCAGAAAGGGAGGGTGCTATAGAAACAGGTCAGGCTAATCATGCATATAATTGCATTTTGACATTTTGGGCTACTGGGACCAGACCTTTGGATATCAGGTTATCCTCGAAGCACTTAAGTGATTAACTAATGAAAACGCAGCTTGGAAACTTAATTAGATATTATGTCTTGTCCATGCCTGTGAGGTGAGGTTTTATGGTAGTTCTTGAGAGAGGGGATGCACAATATAATGTGGAAACAGTTTTTGTTCCATAAAGATATACCTGTCACAATTTGTGCAAAATCCCAATCGCTATAATCAAGTCTTAGTCTTCAAACAAATAATTTAAAACTGTTGGAGTTTCCCTGTTGCACACATGTGTAACAGAAACTTTGTACAAATGAAAAGACTGGTTTTAGCTTTCTCATTTGGCCAAAAGCCATATGAGACAACTTAAATGAACAACCATGTAATTAATTTAAGGAAGATAAACATTTATAATCAGTTTTCATTCAAATTGTGGTGTTTCTTTCGCCTTTTCTGCGACTTCCTCTCTTTTACTGAAGGAAAATATGGCATTCCAAAAAATCAAAACTAAGCTGGCAAATGAATTGACTTGCAAGCAGTAATTTATTACTTTTGAAACAATTAAGACCATTTCATACAAGTAAGTGGCATGAGATTTGTACAGTATAATAACCTTGAACAAAAAAAGTATCCAGTTTCGCAGCATATTTACAGAAACTTTTAAAGCATGATATGATTGCTTTTGTTTAAAAGACACCAATTACTCATTCCACTGCTAAACTATTGTAGCACCCTGAATATTAAAGTTAAAAGGATGTATTTCTAATTGTTATTTAGGCTTAGTCTGATTTTGTGAACAAAGACCTAAGCAAGAACATTGCATAAATACCTTCTAAATGTATTAATGGTTTTATGCTTATTGCACATAATATACAGGTAGTGAATGCAGCTGGGGGCTCAACAGGCTTGCTGCCGTAGTTCTAAAAAAAGCATAGCATTAACAACAGTGATTGGTGGCCCTCCTTATGTAGCCTCCTCAACATGACTTGGAGTGTTTTTTAGGGTCAAAATATGTCTTAACAATCAACTTTGTCTTCTTTGAACCCAATAGGAAAGTATAGTTTTAGCCAGATGACCAACAGTGTATAGCAACAGCTTGAGGAGGAGCAATGCTTTGTTACTTGTTATTCAGAGACAGTTGTATTACATTGTAACCAAATGTAAAAAATACCACTATCTGCCCTAATTGAGGCTCATTTTTTTTTTTCTATTTAATTTCCATTCTATATTTACAAGAATTCCCTTTCTAATTTTTGGAAATCAATATTTTACAAAGTGAAGAAATTCCATAACCATAAAAAGTATGAAATTACACAGTCAATTATGAATTATATTAAAACGACTATCTTACTCGACAGATATGGCTACAGAAAGACTTTAGCCAAAGGGTATTTTATTATACTATCGATATTTGCACAGGGAGATGTTTGCACACATTTGTTGAGGTGCAAGGCGAGGTTTGCTCTCGTATTGACTGTTTTGATATGCCTTGTTGATTGTTTATCTTGTCTTTGAGGTTCTAAATAGTTGTAGTAGAAAATATATGACAAAAACAAAACTCTTGACTTTTGAAACAACTTCATAAAATATGTATAACCTTGACAGCAGTTAGTGTTTAGTTATGTTTCTGATTCCCAGTCTTTTCGAGCCATAACAATATTTTGAATCCAACTTCTACATGAATCAGGGGAAAAGTAGCCCAATACTTTTAAATTTAGTTTAAACAAGAGAACATCCTAATAACCACATCACATGCTAGAATACAGAATGTGTTATTGCACAGTCCGAGTAACATACTTCAAAGTACAGTTAATGCATTTCATAGGAAGGTAGTGAATGTAGTTCTCTACTCATTTAATAGTGTTAACTACTGCAAACATCCCCTATACTGTAGAAAGATGCTGTTTTTACTTTTAATTGATGGCTGGCACACCACTGAAATTTTACTTCAAAATTTTCATCTGACTTTGCAGTAAGTAGGGACAAAAAGGCAATGTCAAAACATGAGTGGTATTGCTTTCTCCCCACTTGGCCCTGTGCCATCCAGAGTTTGTCATCACTAGAAAGAGAAAAAAATGGCCAGCAAAAAATATTCCGGACCCCATCTTTGTTTCACAGAACAAGCGCTACCAGTCAGAAGGAAGAGGTGGAGAGGATAGGATGGATGATGAGGGGGTTGGGGACAAGGTTATGAGAGGTTGGGCAAGGGAACTCTGGGCCTCAGCTGTCAGGCCTGTGTATTCACATATGGTTCAGTGTCCTAGCAGTGCCGCATTAAATGACAAAGAGCCTTCCTTCTGTATTTTCAAAGTAACTCATCTTTTCAAAAGTTTCTGTCGGCAGATTGGCGCACACATCCACACACAAACCAACACACGTCTTCAGGTAGGCATTATACAACTACACAACCAAACATGTATATACACACAAGTATGGACCCTGAAATCATACACAAAGCACATTCACGGGCAGGCATGCTCATCTCCTGCATTTTGCATAGGTGACACTTTTCATTATTCAAAGCATCTTTCTTGGGATGTGGTGTGCACACTGAGAGGCGACATGCACTTTCTCCAAACAAGGTACATCTTAATTATGCATGCTGAGACTACAGGCATTGCAATTCGTTGTGCTCCTGTGTGCATGTGTATCTGTGAAAATACTTTGCATTTTCCAAATTGTCAGCATTTATATGTAAAACATATGCATATGTGTTAGTCCATAGATTAAGGAAATTCTTTATAGCTTTAAATTGTTGAGTAATAAGTCGGCCTGCAAAGATATAAAACTTCACTGTGCACTACTACTATGAATTTGTTGGTCCGAAAGTCTAGATACACCCAGAAAGATAAAAATACTATTCAACAAGCAACACAATAGAAAGCTTCATGTAAAAAATAACCAGATAGTCTGCATTACCTAACCTGAATTTGTGTGAATAGATGCTTTTTGCTATAAATCAGTCATATCTAACCTGTTGTTCAGGGTCCCTCTCTGCTGCAAGAGCTCCACAAAACATATGTGTAATGTTATGGGAGTAAAATAGTCTCATTAGAATCAGACATTTTTTAGACATTGAATTTATAACACTGAATTTTTATCCTGTGCAATTATGTATGTGAATTCTTTTTGTTCTTAAAATTTGCCAGCAGAAAGTCACGTGTGAGAATTCGCCTGAAAAAATTCACCTGCAGAAATTCGCCTGCAAAAATTAACCTGCAGAAATTCACCTGCAGAAATTCACCTGCAAAAATTCACCTGCTGAAGTTCACCTGCAAAAATTCGCCTGAAAAAATTCACCTGAAAAAATTCGCCGGCAAATGTGTTGATCTTCTGGTGACTCAAGCCAAAGCAATCAGCACTCGATCGAGTCGAGCGTCTTTTAGCCAATCAGATTACGCTTATCTGATCACGTGACACATCATTACCTTGGGCAGAGGCCAGTCTCTTCATAGTTTGCTGGATAGTGGCTTAATGAAGATCAGTGATGAGATTCAAATGGGTGTTAATTACCTGCCGTTTTGTAATAATATATTTTTGGCAAAAAATCTCATCACTGACTCGATTGAGTGCTGATTGCTTTGGCTTGAGTCACCAGAAGGTCAACGCATTTGCAGGCGAATTTTTGCAGGCAAATTTTTTCAGGCGAATTTTTGCAGGTAAATTTCTGCAGGCGAATTTCTGCAGGCAAATTTTAAGTACAAAGAAAATTCACATACATAATTGCACAGGATAAAAATTCAGTGTTATAAATTCAATGTCTAAAAAATGTCTGATTCCAATGAGACTATTTTACTTCCATATAATGTTGTTTGTTTTGTCTCTTTCTTTGCTTCAAGTCTTTCCCTGAAAAGACAAGAGTGATGAAACAATTTGAAAGACCGTGGTGCTCAGTGTTCACTTAGCAATATGGATCAGTGTGAAACAGGCAAGCAAAGTTTTGTTTAGAAGATCACACCAGATTAAAGATCACATGAAAGTTAGCGAGCACACATCACTTTAGTAGAGGCCTCGAAGCAGTGGCACATTAGAACAGTAAGCATTGCATTAACCTGGAGCAGAGGAGGCTCAGAGGTGCTGCAAGACGGGGATTTTCAGCTTGATTAGGTTTTCATCCTGGAGTAAAGGGATGAATTATTTATTTTCCAACTAGACTAAGTGTGTGTGAGAGAGGACGCAAAAGAGTGCTTGCATGTGTGTTTTCATATACATGCGCTTGTGATGGATGAAAAAGCCAAGCCAAAGTAAATACTTAAAACAGTTCTACCTTCCTCTTGATGCAGAAAAAACAACAACCTCCAGGGTCAGAGTGCAACATTCCCAAAAGTGAAATTTCAGCAATTATTCACGTGAGATCCACAGTGGATGCTCTGGGCAACATCTCAGCACCCTTGAGTGGGCAGAGGAGACTGACAGGCCCATTATAAAAAGGCCCACGTGACAGATAAATATTTCAAACACAAATAAATAAAGGATGCCTGACGTTTTCTCTCTGAATGACTTTTCACAGCTGAATGCCCACAGCTGCTTGCTCTGGGATCTCTTGGGAGCACCTTTTACCCCTCCCTCACTATCATCCCTAGTATACCTATTCTACCTGAGGGTCCATGCAATACACCAAAACAGGCCACCAAATCCTACTGATGTTTCCCCTTTCCACAAAAAAAAAAAAAAAAAAAAAAACATACAATCATCAGGGGTCCTCCTCTCTTGCACACTTCCCCTGGGTCGTCCGCCCCTTGCGGAATCGGCAGGTGAATGCACTGCTTCCATTTCTGTGTACAAAGAAGCAATTAATCTATGTGTCTGAGACAAGGTGTTCACGAAGGCCTTCTCATTGTGTTTGTGGATCTTTCCCTGTCAAGCTAACTCACAAAGCCAGGCTCCATTGTTGCCCAGTAATTACAATCATGTGTGGAATTCATGTTGGGAATTGTAATGACTGACTTTTTCTGTTGTCTGTGTGTACATGTTTGTGATACTCATATGGTAGAAAAAATGGTCCTGGAAGCTGTTTTGCCATTTCCAATAATTTTTATAACCACCTTTTAGTACTTTGTTGGGGTTACATGAAAACCAAATGAGAGTAATGTGATATTCTGACTGTTGAGGAATGCATGTCAGATGTCAGATGGATATATTTTATCTCTCCTGCCTCTACACAAAAGCACAAAAAGAGTTATAAAGGCAAGTGAACAACATTATTTGCTGTATAAATTGTAGGGGTTTAACTAGGGATCGAGATATATCAAAACAGTACAAAGGGTGTGTGTCTTTTTTCAGGTAGAGTAAAAGTTTTATAAGCCCTAGGTATAATGATCAGTGCCTTAATGTTCAGGACTCTTATTTTGAAGTTACAAAGGAAGTATTTTTTTGTGTTGACAACCTGCAGAATTTAATGATACTAAACTGAGATTCTGTAAAAGCAGTTAGAGCAATATGAAACATTTAGGGCATTTCACTGCTTTTTAGCATTAGGATGCCTTCAAGCAATAGAAGCAGAAATCTATCTCATGTTCACAGTTGAGGATTACAACAGCAAGAAAAACCTGGGAAATATCAGAATTTTAGTTTATGTACTAGAGATGTATAAAACAAGACGATTTTTATTTTACATTTTTAAGGTCTTCTACCAATAGGGACAATTACACCAGACAAGCAGAAATCTGAAAAAAAAAAAGATTTTCCATTTTTTGTCCACCTTTTTTCCTTTCTGTCTGTCTTTTCACATTCTCCCTTATGGCCTTTCCCAATATTTCTCTTTCACCCTCTCCCTAACAAATATTATGTTCAGCAGTGTTAGAATTGAGATAAAAAAGAACTTTAAAATATTAATGGAGGTTTGCTTTGTTCTGGAGAGCACGGAGACATTGAGATGGAGTTCTTCTGACTGATAGAAACCAGGTCTGATTCATTAGCTGAGGTGTCTGTGTAAGGAGGTCCGCAGAGGGCTGCCATATCCACTGAGAATGGTGGGTAGGCCACCCCCCAACTATGCCCCTTTCAAATCAAGGCCTCCCATGTACTCTGTCTTTCTCCTCCTCCTTCATCATTTTTTCTATCATTATCATCCATTGTTTTTATTCTCTCTGTGATTCACCCAAATTCTCTGAAAACCTCAGTTTTGCCATCTTTGCTAAGTATTTTCTCATTATTCTTGCATTAGTTCACTCTATAGTCAAAGGTTCTATTTGCCTACCCCTAAACCAACCATCATTGTATGCATATTGATTGTCTTTAATGCAAAATACGGACAGGAGCAGCTCCTTAGAAAAACAACTTGTCTCCTAATTCCTTTCAATACAAGATTTTCGGATAAACAAGCCAGAGATCTACGATCTGGGGTGTGATGTTACACATTACCCTTGGTGGCTGTTTTTTAAAGGTAAGAACACATTGTATTTATAGAAATATCTGAATTATGCTGGGGCGCTTAAAAAGGCCTGTGCCATAGGGAGAGTCCAGCTTCGTTTTTTCTGTCTTTTATACTCTCTCATCTCTTTACTAAGGCTTACTTCCCCATTATTCCTGGGAGAAAAAAACAATCAAACTGCAATGACTGGACACAGTCCCATCACAAACTGTATGGCATAATCCTAGAGAGAGTAACAGAGAAAGATGGAAATAACACACTTTGCAAAAAAAAAAAAACTCCTTTCTTCCACAATCTCAAACAATGAAACGCAGCTTCCCCAAAGAATAGGGGATAACACACTGGGATAGCCTGAAAACATGGTTGAGGATTTCTGGGATATGTTTTATCTTTGCTATGCTCTTATTGAAAGGGGAAAAAAATCAATAGAGCTACATGAGGATAAAAAGACAGATAACAATGAGGTTAGATGAAGTAAAGTTTTCACAGATGTCTTATTATTTGTTAGGAAAAGTACAACACTTTTGACTTTGTTTCAGGATTAAAACTTCAGCTTCTGTCCGTGACAACTTTTGAACAACCATTGTTTAAAAAACATTACACTGAAATAACAGAACAGTTTCTCCACTAAAAGGCCAGCATTCACACCAATGTATATATATGTTGTGAAAGCAGCTGTGATTTGTTCTTCTTTTTGTTCCTCAAATAGCTTCTAGTAGTCAAATGGGAAATTATCAATCATTTTGTCTAGTGATACCTAAAGTGCAAATATAATTCATTTTTTCACAAAACCTAAAATTTTAAGTACGAAACATAAATCTTAATTGACCTTTACAATGTTTTTCAAACAAGATGACACAATTTTTAAAGCACCTTTTGACACCAAAAAACTGACCTTTTTCTTGCTCAGAATGTGTCTGATAAATATGTAGCCCCTTTTTGCAGAGAGACAGCAAAGGCAGTAGTGAACATCCAAACTTCGCTAAAGGACCTACCTGTTGTGTACAATTAGTTTTGTCAGATGTAATTTTGCTTAGCTAAAATCAGAAGTTAATTAAAGTGTTCAGGATCTAAACATAGTTTCAATGTGCAACTTTTCCAACAATTTCCAACAGCTTTTGGTTTCTGGCAACAAAATGGTTTCCATTGTGGGCATAGTCGTGTTCCAAATGTGCGCTCTTCATTTCTCATCCACTGTAAACCCCTTACATAATGTTTTATATGCAAACAGATACAGCATGTGAAACAAACGTAACTACGAACAAAAAAGACACAAGTTGTGGAAATGCCCACTCATGTTTTAACATGTTCAATAAAAGATTCAATAGATTCAAATAAAAAACTGGCAGTGGAACTCTGCAGCATATATCTTGGCTTTTCTAGTTAAAGGTATTGCATAATATCCTAGTTTGTTAGGAGTATAAATGGCTACCGTATTCTTTCTCCCTCTTTGTTTTAAACATGCTCTACGTCTTTACATCTGACATGGTAATGAATAGAACTATTGTGAGCTGAAAGCCTGACCTCAAATGAAACAAAATAATGATATATGCCCCTTAAATGTTCTTATATTGTGCATTGCATTTCTCTGTTTTAAATTCTAGCTTTGAAAATATGTAAGCTGTACATCTGCATGACTGCAATATAATTTTATACAAATAGACTTAGATGCGAGCATTTATTCACATTCTATAGAAACATGACTGCACAAAAAAAGGCTCTTTCTCACACACACAAGCAGCAAACAAGCAAACAAGGATAGAGACGATGCCTTACAAGCTTAAAATCCTTTTATTAGCTCTTGTTGTGGAGAGGAGGTTGGAGTGGCCCACCAAGTGCTCCCCTCTCTGAACATAAACCCTTAAAGCCTTGTTCCACACCCAATGAAAGGCCACTGCAATCTGTAAGCAGCCCTGTTCCCATATGGGCCAGCCTGCCATGGGCCTCGTTTGCCTTTGTCCTGTGGCTCTCTGAGGGCCAAGCCCTGAACACCCCAGCCTAGCTTCAGGCATTTATTAAATATGCACCTTTCAGTTGTTGTAAAGAAGGATCCAAACCAGCTAATCTCATCACAGGCTTGGGACCCTCCACATATGTAAATCTACATCTGTTCCCCTTCAAAGAGAGAGATTCTCCAGGATTATCCCGCACACAGACCCAGACACACACACACATGGAAATGGACTCCCACTCAAACACACAGAAGTGCGCTTTCTCCCACATGGCCACTGCCAATCAAAAATATGCCCTCTGCCACATGTACGTGTTTGCCACCCCTAGACTCCAAACACACCCTCAGTCGTCAATTAGCTCAATGACAAGCAATGGCCAAGAAATTGTGGTTTGTGTCATTGCTTTGTGTTTTTCTTGGTCAGAAGTGACAAGACAAAGCCTTACAAAAACCTGCCCCTCGCCTCCAGGCTGTGACTGGCATTTGGTTGCTGGGCCTAAGCCAGAGCCCATAAAGAGTAGAGCTAGAGGTACAGGAAGTTGGCACCATACTGAGAGGAACGCCCTGGGATATCATTATACATCCCTGCAACACAGGATTAAGTTGCTCCCTGGTCGGGAGCTGCCATCAGTCAGTGGGAGAGACAGCTTCATCAAACATCAATGACTGACTGGCAGTTGACAACATAGACAAAAATCTAATGCCCTACTGTAAACCACCCAAAATGTCTGCATGTTCAAATCATCAATATAATTAAGGTACTGTTACAGTGCAAGGAATGTTTGAAAATCCCAGGAGCTGACAAGCTGCAAACAATGGATGGATGGATGGATGGATGGATGGATGGATGGATGGATGGATGGATGGATGGATGGATGGATGGATGGATGGATGGAGAAAGAAGTTACAGATGAAAGCAACTGCTTTATACTGCAAGTTTAACCCCTTCCAGGTCGGCAGCCAGCACAGGGTCAAGTATGTCATTTTGCTTTTTGAATAACACCATTTCAAAAATAAAATGAAATTCTTAATACCATTCAACAATCTCATTTGAGATGGACTGACACAAAGTGGAAAAGTGTGCTTTGGTTTGACAAGTCCACATTTCAAATTGTCTTCGGAACTCATGGACATCCTGTTCTCTGGGCCAAAGAGGAAAAGGATGTGGTCTGTTATCAGTGCAAAATTAAAAATCCAGCATTTGTGATGGTATGGGGGGTTAATGCCCATGGTATGGGAAACTTGAACATCTGTGAAAGCACCATTTATGGTGAAAGGTACGTACAGATTTTGGAGCAAAATATGCTGCCATCCAAGCAACATCTTTTTCAGGGACATCTCCGCTTATTTCAGCAAGACAATGCCAAGCTACATTCTGCACATGTTATAACAGCGTGGCTTCACAGTATGAGTGTGGGTGTTAGACTGGCCTATCAGCAGTCCAGACCAGTCTCCCTTTAAACATTTGTGGCACATTATAAAGCTCAACATACGATAATGGAGACCCCGGACTGATGAGCAACTGAAGTTGTACATCAAGCAAGAATGAGAAAGAATTCTACCTACAAAGCTTCAATAGTTAGTGCCCTCAGCTCCCAAACACTCATTGAGTGTTGTTAAAAGGAAATGTGATGTAACAGTGGCGATGAACTGGAAAGTGTTGCCAGCATCAAATTCAAACTGAGTAAATATTTTCAAAGAAAACAATATAGTTTATTGGTTTGAACATTAAATACCTTGTCTTTGTAATGTATTCCTTCGCATATAAGTTAAAGAGGATTTACAAATCATTGAATTCCATTTTTATTTACGTTACACAAAATGTCTCAATTTCATTAAATAGGTATATTTGTTACCTATTTAATGCTATTCTACTCACCAGGCAAAGACAGGGAAACTAAGTGGCTTTGAATGTGCCATTATTATTGGTGCCAGGAATGCTGTGGTGTCCCTGATTTACAGACAATGGCCTGAAAACAGAAAATATTCAGAGAGCAGCAGTTGTGTGGACAAAATGCCTTGTTAATGTAAGATGTAACAAGAAATGGGGCTGACTGATTTAAAACAATCAAAAAACTTTTCAAACTGGTTTCTAGAACAACTGTATTCACTGTACACCAATGGCCTCCAGAGGCACTAGATTTCACCCAAAGAGAGCATAAGATGTGGTGGAATGGGAGATTCACATCATGAATGTACAGCAACAACATTTTTCTATCATTTTAAAATGGACCAAAATTTCTCAAGAATGTGTCCAACACCTTGTTGAATCTACAACATAAAAAGGCATTTATGAAGGGAATAACACCTTGCAGTATTGTCAAGGTGTACCTAATAAAGTAGTTGTTAGTCAACAGCAGCGGGGAGAACACCTGCAGATAACAATAATCTAATTAAAACTATGAATAAATCCTTTTAATATTTGTGCTTTGTGCTTTCTTATTTTTTACCAACACTTTTGTGCATTTGGCTTTAACAAAATCACTCAAGTATGTTGTGAAATTAATTCAACTTGAGAACCAATATTGTGTTCACACAGACTGCCCTTTTTAAATGGGATTTGGTAAAAAAAAAAAAAAAATCAAACAAAAAGAAAGACCATCTGACGACATTGCCGCTACATAAAGAATGGATGTTAAGTCATGTTCGATAGATCCGATTTGCATGTTTAATTAAGCTATCGGCTCAGTACAAGAGAGACCAAAACCTAAAGCCGCAGAGTCAACAGCCCCTGTAATAACACCTCCCTCTGGCCAGAAGGGCTGAGGAGATGTGTGGGGAGGAGAAGAAGGAGGAGGACAGGAGGTATGCAAAAGGCGCATTGGGGGGGGGGGGGCAAAGTCAGCCACTTATACACTGAAAAGGAGAGTGCAAAGCTTTTCATTAACACCCTGTGAAAGGCACATTCACACTCCAGCCCACTAATTAAGTCAGGCCTCACTCTCTAGGGTGTAGGTGTGGAGAGAAGACAGAAAATGAGGGTAGAGAAAGCCAAACAGTTTTGGAAAAAGGGTAAAAAAAAAAGTAGGATACTTGGAAATTGAAAAGGAAAGATGTAACAAAAATTGAAAAAATAGAGGGGAGTGAAAAAAGCACTGAGCGAGGGAGTAAAATGAGGAGGGAGGGGCTGAAATAAAAATCACTGTCTCTAATCAGGCTGATTTTAAAGTCACTCATTGCCAGTCCACTTCAGGCCTCATTACCTCACCCCTGGCTGGCATCATTGTTGAGGCGGCGTTTGAAATCCACCAAAGGAATGGAGATTTGCTTTAATCCGGGTCCATCAAAGGTAACACTGATGCTGCAGTGACGCTGTGCTGGTGGATTAGGCCAAGCTCGAGGGGGGAAAGACAGAGAAGAGCATGTGGAACAAGAGAGAGACCCATCCTAAAATTTAACCATTTCAAATTCAGTAGGTGACAGGTCTCAAGAGTCTCACTGGCACTAAAGATGACATGTTCAGACTTTATTTGAATAATCTGGATGGTCTGGGTTACATAATTTATCCATGACAATTTGGGCACATATGTCAGAGTACAGCCTGGCAGCCAACATATCAGTGCCGGGAAGCTTACTGGGGTAGGGATAAGCACCATACAGTCCCTGCATTTGCCCTCCACCACTGTGCTCTGCTAGGTGCTGATTTGAGATCATTTGCAATTCAAAACAACTTTTTGAAAAGAATATTTTTTCCTCTCATGAATACAAAATTTGGTAGGCAGGGTTTAAACTGCACATAGCAACAACAGGAGACCATTTTGTGTTTAGTCTACTACTGGTTGAGACAAAAGATAAGAACATGAGCTAGCAGCATGCCTGGGATGTGCCAATAAAATGATCATGTACTTTTTGACTGGTTCAGTGTGTATTTTTTTTTAATGAGGAAGCCCATGTTGAATTATATGTCACTTGAAGGTATTTTAAATGACACTCTTTTGATTACAAATCTGAAATGATAGATTGTAGAAAAAAATGTAAGCGCTAAAGCAGCAACTACCTATAGTTTTTCTTACTTTAAATAATTAATTGTGAACCTCTGTATTTGTGTTAAATGTTGTACTGAAATACACATTTCATCCACTAACTGTATTCTGAAAGCAAATGAAGAGAAAGCCATCAGATATCATGGTTCACGGTTGCCTCCGTGAAGCGGACACAGCACATATGGACAAACTGTGCTTCGGTTAGATCAAACCAAAGCTGAATCTTTTGACTTAATGTCAACAGCCATGTGGGGTGGAAAGCTAATTGCACATCACCATGAACAGATAATCCTCACCTTGAAACATGGCAGTGGTAGTAGCATGCTGAGGGAATGCTTTTCTTCAGCAGAGCTGATGTGAAGTTGGATTGAGCTAAATAAAGGCTAATCTAGCCTATTAGAGGCTAGAAAAGGCTTGAGGCTGGGACAGATGTTCACTTGTGAACAGAACAATAACCCTAAACATGTAGCCTGAACTGCAAGAGAATAGTTTAGATCATACAACATTAACTCGTTAGAGTGGCTCAGTCAAAGTCCACACCTTGATCCAGTTGGAAATATGTGACAAGACTTAAAACTGGTGGTCACTGTGATCTCCAACCAATCTGACTGACCTTGAGCTATTTTGCAAAGAAGAATAAGCAAATATTTGTTTAAAGCTTTTAGAGAATAAGAACATCAAAACACTTTTGGCTATATTTGCAATGAAAGGTGGATCTGCAAAGTATTCACTTTGGAGGGCTAAATACAAATGCACCCAACACTCAATTATGAACTATTTTGTGTTGAACTACTACATGAAACCTTAATAAAATACCTTGCAATTTGTGTTTGTTACGTGAAAGAACATTGAAAAGTTGTATATATACTTTGGCAAGGCATAGTATGTTACATGTAGGTTTCATGTTGATTGGTGACAGGTTTAGGACATGTTAAATCTGGTCTCACAAGTCCCAAATCATGTCCTTGCCTGTGTTATAACAGTCAAAACATAGTAAAACTAAATATTCTCATGGGACTTGAAGGTGAAACAGATGGGGAGGGTGGGGAACTGGATAAGTAGAAGTGTAGAGATGAGAGATTGTGGGCATGAGGGGGCTTGGCTCTTGGGGGAGCCATGCAGTTTAAGCCAGTTAAGGGCATTAGACCTCCAGGCTGATGAAAAGGGGTGCTCCTAGATCAAATTGAAGTAAATCTTGCCTAAATCCACCCTACAAAAAGAGTTTAAAGTTAGTCATTGTACAGGCAAGAGTAAACAGGGGGTCCTCGGGTAAGCCTCTCAACACAAGGGACAAAGGCAAAGAATGGAAGAACTGATCTTATCCCACTAGGCCAATGTTAGCACACAGATCACAGGGTTAGACACACTCAAAACTATCAGCTGCTACACAGGCCTCTACGGTCAAAACCCTCCTTTAAGCCTTAAACAAGCTATAAGTTCGCCACTGCCTCTGATACCTCAGCATGCCTCCCATGACTGCTCACATTTTGCCCCGAAGACAAGAGTGAAGATAACTGTGTTAAGTAACTGGTTCTTCACCAATGACCTCAAAGGATAGGTTCCTTTTCGTCCTGGCTGTTTCACACAACCTGGCATTTGTTTTGTGTGTCCATGACAACTGTCAAATCAAGCTGTCATCATCCTTTTTGTCAAAACATAAAATGATTTTTTGAGATGGCTTCTGAACTGTTGTGCTTTGGAAGCGGGATGATAGGGAAGAAAAAGCTATTTTTTTTTTTTTTTATTAACACTTGCCAGAAAGGTAAGCACAATCATCCTGTTAATGGTTCTAATTGAGGCCTCATCATGCCTGTCACACTCCAGCTGGACCTAGGATAATAAATGTGTTTTTAATTAGTAGCCATCAAATACTCTCCGACAGCGGCTACTGAAAAAACAAAGCCTCTTGCTCAGGGTCCTCATTCATTTACCTGCCAATTATATGATTTTTGAATTTTTGAACATTTTGAAATTTTCTCTAGTGATGTATATCTTTATTTTGAAAAAAACAAAACAATGGAAGATGATTATTATTTTGGAAACAAAGGGATTTACATACATCTCAATAATCTGTGGAAAAACTTTTAATGGCAATTGGCAATCAAAGACTTTTTATAACTGCTGACCAGCTTTTACCATGTTTTCACAGGTATTTTGACAATATATCATTGCAGTTGAAGGCTTCCTTGCCATCCCCCAATTTTTCGTTCCCTCCAAATGTTGTTTATTAAATTTAAGTCAGGATACCGGTTTGGCCACTACAAAAATTGACATCACTTCCAGTTAAAAGAAACCTGTTTGTAAAATTAAGATAATTTTAAGCAAAAATTGGTCAGTTCTATTTAGTCAGTTCTATTTATTCTTAGAGAAAAACTCATTATCTTATTTTCTCAGCTCAAGCTATAACATTCCATAAAACTGATATACAAGTACAAATTCTTACATAAAAGCTTCAACTAGGCACTAAAAACAAATGTGGTAAATCGGTTAAGTTGTTTTACTTCTTTTTAAAATATTATCTATTTATTGTTTTACATTTCTTCCTTACAAATGGCAGTTTTACAGCATACTTTGTTTTTAAAACACAAGCTTGTGCAGGCGTGCAAGCTTCAAATGAGCAGGAGGAGGGTCCATCAGAAGCTTGGCTATAGGAGATGATAAATAATCCAGCTGAAGTCAGCCATAAGGAGTCTCTGCCTGTCAGTCCCCTTACTCTGAAACAGCCTGGGGTTATCAAGACGTGCCAGCACATTTGGTGCAAGCGTTTGACTGCTTCACCTCCTAATCGCGCTTCCTCCGGGCAGCACTCTCCTGGGAGACCTCTCAACCTCTCCTCTTCTTACTCCCCCTCTTTCTACAGACTGTCTGCTGTTACATGGAGCAGTCACACAATTGTGGAAGATATCTGCACATATGAAGACTAATTTCTAACACTGGAAGCATATACTATATATACATGTACATTTACATAGCTGCATATACTACAGTTCTTTTGAAAACTGTCATAGTTTTGTTAACAGGATTTATATTTAGTGTCAGACCAAAAGAAAACCTACAAAAAAAGTAGAAGTAAAAATATGAGTACATCTAAAAGCACCAATACAATCAGAATCTGAGTTCATATGTTTGATAATACATGAAATCTCTTTAGCAAATAATGCCTTGCAGATCAAGTAGAATGAGGGTTTATGTCAGAAGTATTGAGTAGGATATTGATATCAATTCATTGTATTTTGCAACCCTTAAATATGCAGTTATAATATCCAAAAGTTGACACTGCAATAATCATAAAAAAGATGCAGGAAAAAATATAGCCAACTCTTCCTGTAAGTATGAGACATTTTTAATTAAACGGCAATACTTTTATAAAAAATAGTCAATTTAAGTTGTTTATGTTGAAAAAGAGTTTCTAACTCTAAAGAACTCAAAACAATCTTTAAGTCTATTCCATGTTATTTCACTCACTACACCGCCCTGAAAACCTCCCTTGGTAGGTCACAGCAAAGATAAGGTTTTCAATGATTTATAGAAAAAAAAACTTCTGAAGTGTGTGCTATCCATACGTATTCAGTTCCTTTTAATTTGAAACTGTCCAAAAAGTGCAGTGCAATCACATGCCTTCAGAATTTTTCTAATTACCGAACAGGACCCACCTGTCTACAATTTAGACTCAATATAAAACCAATTGTTCTATGAAGGACTTAGATGCTTGTTGGAGAGTACCAAGCTTTGGGCATCTCACAAAGGACTGCTTAACCCAACATCTAAAAATAGAAAAAGTACAACCCAACTGCAGACTTACAAAGACATGGCTGCCGACTTATTCCAACAGCCTGGGTAAGGAGAATATTATTCAGACAGTGGAGGAGCTATAGTGATTCACCGCTGTAGAAGCGGTAGGAGCGGGAGACTGGACAACTAATAATCATGCCTTCTACAAATCTGACCTTTATGAACAGTGGCAGTGAGAAACTAATTTTAAAAAGAAGCTCATAAGAATTCCCATCAGCAGTTTACCATAGGCCATGTGGTGGTCTCAGCAAACTTGGAAAATAGGAACAAAGCTACACCTCCAAGACAACAACTCTAAACATGTGTGTAACCAGAGCTACAAATTAATGTTTTTAAGTACATTCTTGTGTTAAAGAGGCCCAGTCAAAGTCCAGACCTAAATCCAATGGAGAATTTTGGGCAGGGCTGCAAAATCACCATTCACAGATGCTCTGCACGCAGTCTGACTGAACCTGAGCACTACAAGGACAAAGCTATTTGCTTGTCTACCTTCACACATATATAAACTTGGAAAGAGATCCCCTTCGTAAGCCGTAGGATTTATTATGAGGTCAGGACACTCTTTCCAGATATAACAGCATGAACTCTTCTGGGAAGGCTTTCTGCAACGTTTAGGAATGTGTTTATGGGAACATTTGGTCATCTTTCCAGAAACACAAAGGTCAGACAGTGATGTTAAACGATGAGTCTTGAATTCCAATATTTGCTGTAATTAATCTCAAAGGTATTCTGTTGAGTTGAGCTTAGGACTCTGCATATTATTCAAGTTCTTCTGCACTAGAATCGTTCATCCATAGCTTGGATGGCCCATGGACCTTACTTTGTGCACCAGTGTATAGCCATGTTGTATTAGGAAGGGCCTACCCTCAAACTGTTGCCTGAAATTGTCAAAAATGTCTCAACAAGCTGCAGAATTCGGAGTTTAACTGGAACTAAGGAGCCAAACACGCATACAGAAGCACAACCCCACACCATAGTTACCAAACTTTACACTTCCAACAATGAAGTGATGCAAGATCTGTTCAGCTGGCAGCTGCCAAACTCAGTCATTAATTTAAATGCCAGAGAGAGAAACCTGATTCATCACTCCAGATAACACATCTCTACTGCTCTACAGTCCAGTGTCAGTGTGCTTCACATAACTGCATCCAACACTTTGGGTTACACTTGGTAATGTAAGGCTACTGCAGCTGCTTAGCCATGGAAATCCATTCTATGACTCTCTAGCACTGTTCCTGAGCCACATGAAGTTTGGAGGTCTGTAGCTATTGACTGTAAAAAGATGGTGACCTCAGCATGCTGCATTGAACCTGCTCTGTGATTGCATATCTTTGTTATAATACCCCTAATTGCTGACTGTGATATATTTAGTGGTGAGGAAATGTCCCTACAGTTCTTATTGCACACGTGGCATCTCATTAGAGTTTCATTCTAAATTCTGCTGAGCTCCCGTGAGTGACCTAAAAGGTAGATATACAAAGTATTGTATAAGGGGCATGGATTACATATGAACACCATACTCTTCATATTTTTAGTAGTGAAAAACTATGATAAACATGTGTAATTTTCCTACATGACAAAAAGTAAAAAAGTTCAAGGGGGCTAAATCATTTTGCATGGTGCGGTACCCTTGTCCCATAAGGTATATAAAAAAAAAAAATTATGATGCATCTAAAAAAAATACTCTGTTTTTTTCATTCCAGGATTTCCTATGCTGAAAAACAATTAGTCAGTCTGCAACACCCAACAAAACCTTTGAGATTTGTAATTCCATCAATGTTATTTGACAAATTTATTTCAAGGCAATATATCCAGTGGGCACCTGTGTCCCAAATCATTTGTTCCTTCATTGATGTCATCAATCATATCTAGCTCATTAACACTTGCAAATGTTGGTCTACTAAAATAAAAATAATGATTAACGACTGTTTAAACTATATTCAGTCTTAGGTTGTTTTGTAATATGAGAGGATTCAGAGACTTGACAGCATTTTAACAGTGTGTGTCATCACGTTTCATTTTTTTTTTTTCCCATACAAGCATTTATTTTCAAGGCAAAGACAAGTTGTGGGAATGTAACCAGAGTATACTAAATCTCCTGCTGTGGCTTGTAGTTCACTGCATTTCTAAACCCACCCAGTTATTTTGGTTTGTCTGGAGCTATATTTATCCCCTCCATTGTGACAAGCGCCTTAAGAAGAAATTAATGTTATAAGAGAAAAGCCTGAGAAGTTCAGTTGTGCCATAAACCTTCAGTGTGCAGATGCAATCATGGCTGCAAGGAGACACTTTAGTTATTCAAACAGTAGAGCATTAAGGAATCATGATTAAAAACAATTATTTTGTGATGTTTGTGAGTTGAAAACTAAGGTTTAGAAGTGAGATTTAGCCTGTTACTATTCTAAGGCAGGTTCTAGTCTGTAAATGTGCATAATAATTATTAAAACGTAGCATACAATAGAAACAAATCACAAGTACATTCTCTGCCAATTGTACATGTTTTTCTCAGCATACGTTAGGTTCTTCACAGTCAAAGATATGAATTTTAGACCATTCTAAATTGACCCTAAGTTTGAGGGCATGCATTATTGTGTCTTTGTGTTCTGTTTGTGTTATGATTCTGGCCTGTCTGCCTGCTCTGCTCTCACTCATGCAATCAACTCATCTGCTTCACCTGTCTGCTGCTGCACAATCACCGTCATGCCACACACCTGTGGAGCTGCAGTTATATACAGCCATATGACAGGCAGAGGGTACCAGATTTTCAAAAACATTTGTGAGTAGTTATCCAGTGTTCCTTCCTGACTGATCTTGTTCTCTGACCTTGCCTTGCCTCACGGATTTTGCCTTCTTGCCGGCTCCTTGTCTGACGGATTGGATATCTGGATTTCGACTCTGTTTTCTGCCTCTGGTTTTCTGCCTCTGCCTGCCTCTTGTCTGACGCCTCTAGCCCTGGAATTCAACCCTGTTTCTGTCCCTGGATTTACACCTCAGCCTAACCACTGGTTTAATCAGCCTGAGCCCACCTGGCTCTCTAGCCCGCCTGGAATTATTGTCAAGAGGACAATCACAGCTCTGTGTTCCTGTCACAGCTTCAGCTGATTCCTCGGAGGATTTGGATCAGTCGGCAATCTGACTTCAGTCTGTTGGACGCTTCCTCATTAACTGTCTGGATCACTTCCTCCTCTGGATTCTGTGCCTCATCCCCAGACTGAGAAGGTTAGTGGCTTTATCTAACTCCTTGCAAATCCTGAGTTTTATTCAGCCACTAACTAGTCTCTCTGTTCTCAGTGGTTCCTGGAAGCTGACTGCTGTTCTCCTGCTCTCTGATCCTGAGTTTCTGAATAAACCTTTTAACTTATCACTTTGTGTTCTCCGTCTGTGGTCATGATAGTTTGTGTTAGTGTTGCCTCTGTAAAGAACTCGTAAGCTGTCAAGATGTGTCATACCTTTCAGCACACACTGCAGAAATGAAAAGTCCATCAGAATTTTTGCTTTGGAAGCTAAAAAAAACTAAGGTGAATCCCTTGTCATATTTATGGAACCTCTTTAGTTACTAGTTAGATAGGAAATTGCATTATCAGGCAATGTATGTTAAAAGAATGAGACAAAACATGCAGCATAGGACATAGGATTAGTTAAATAATACCCACTTTGCACTGGTTAAGTAAAAATGTTCCATAGCTTAAGTGGCATTTGAAATGAGTCAACTCTAAATAGCTATTATAACAGATTAAACCACGAATCATTAATCTAAACTACTGATTTTAATTCATTCAATCCAGTTTAATTTTTATAGCACCAATTCACAACACTTTTTGTCTCAAGGCACTTCACAAAGTCAATTCAATCGAATCATACAGATTTCAAGTCAGGTACATACATTCCAATTAATCCTAACTATCGAACAGTGCAGTCAGATTCAGTTATTTATCAAATTGGTTAAACAGTTTTTCTAAGGAAACCCAGCAGATTGCATCGAGTCAGACTTGTAGCATTCACTCCTCCTGGATGAGTATGTAGAGACAGTGGACAGTTACCGACTGACTTTGCAGCAATCCCTCATACTGATCATGCATCTATCGTTCGACATCAGTGTTCTACCTAGCCAAGTTTCTTATCCAAAAAGTTACAGAAAAGCATGTCAGATGCTAACATGTCAAACAGCTGTCCATAGATAGTAGAAAGCAGTACATGCTTGACTGGGGTTTCAGTGAAGAATTTTAGGTGAAGCACCTGTGTTTTTTTTTTTTTTTTAAGTAATGCCATTGTAATATTTAATTTCTGGACAACACATCTAACAATGTCATTCTGACTAAGACATTAACATCAACTCCTGAGGTCAGTATTGGTGCAAACTAAAGGGATATTTCAGTTTTCTTTTTTTTTTTTAGATAAGACATTTTATTCTCTCTGGTTTAAAATATAAAATACTCAGACTGATCAAACCTGAACTGGATAATTCTACACTGAACAGGATTTATTTAAAACATAGTTTGAGATTTATGTGTAACTAAACAGGAAAGTTTTTTTATGGATTACAGAGGCATAACTACCCACAGTATGTACAGAAGTCAAAGCTGGTCAATAATATTCTACACTAATTACATTCTACACATCATGAATTGTTTTAACTATTTACTATGTTTGTGTAAACAAAAAACTACGCCATTCTTAATTTTCCCACAATATTGTTTACATCTCATCTTGTTCCCATCTACCAAATATGATTTATGCGTGTAAGTTGGATATATAGTCATACGTCTAGTTCTTACTCTTCTCAATAAACATAAAGGAGCAGCTGTGTGCCCTAAACCTGTCCGAAAACACTCACCTGTGGTCCACGTGCAGCAGTCCCCCAGTTAGAGCAGGAGATACTTGCCCCTTTAGAGTGACACTTTTGGTTCATTTTGGTACCAGTCCCAGTCTCAAATAAAGAAGAAATGATGGAGTTGTGAAGTCTTGGTTTTTTACTCACTTTTTATCTCTACCACAATGTTATTCCTTTCTCCTACAGCAAGAATTACAATGCACATGTCCATTTATGCAAATTAAGTAATGTTAGATACTGACTCCCTATGACTTTTAAAAGAGTCAGTAGCTACTTTTCTTGCTAAGGAGTTGGCAACTGTGCCTGGTACATTCAGATAGAGCAGCAAAGTGAGTAGCTCAGTCATTAGCTCTTTATGTTTTAAACCTCTTAAAACCATGAGCAAATTTTTAGAGCTTCAAAACAAATTTTTCTGTAAGTTTAGTTTGCTTATGATTTACATAGAACTACTACGTTACACACCAAATAATCAATAAATCATATCAACACAAAGTAAATATACTGACATTACCTTACCAGCTGAGCAGAAAGGTCTGGGAGATAATATTGTCAGCACAACAACATTACTAGTTTACTGAGAACTGTAGCCATTTGTGTCTAGTCAGCTATATGTTTAGAAACAATTAATAAAGCTTTGCAAATTTTCAGTGATACAATGTCAAAACATTACAGTAGCTTTCTTAAGAGAGATAACTCATGTTAGCGAAAAGTATTAAGGCTAACCTGCTTAAACCCTGGTTAGAAGAAAATATTTGCTACTGTGAAGAAAAGAAAGAAAAACAAAAGAGACTACAGCATCCTGGACATCACTGGTGAGTGGGAGTCAGTAGTAGCTGCTGCCTATGCTTCAATGACTTTAATCAGTATTGGATTGGTTCATCCCTAAGGCTGAGTAGCAGTATTGGTAAAGTAATGTTAACAGTAAATAAACAGAGTCACACTAACACACTACACCTAGTGCCCAGAAATTATTGCAAGCTGCCTCAAAAGGGGCTTGGATTCTTGTTAATTTAGTGAGAAAAAAATACTTATTTCCACTAATACAATTCCCAAACTTCTCTATTGCTCTCAAAAGTTTTGTATTTTCAAAAAGCACCGCTGATTCTGAGTGTATACGCTCACAACGTGGAGGCTTAAAAAATGCAAGAGGGTGGGCTACTTAGGAGGATGAATCAGAATCTTTCAGTGCATGAGTATACTCTCAAGATATGAATAATTAATTGACTATCATACCTCCAAAGTATAAAAAAAATCCATGGGTGAAGGGAATGAGACAGGGTTGAAATAGAGGACCTACATGCTAATGTGGAATGAGATGGAGGTATGGTACTAAATGGCCAACAGGATGCTTGCTTAGATCTCCTGCTGCAAAGAGCTGATTGTACCACTTAACCTCTGACACACTAAACTACAACAGATTAATTGTTCTGACAATTGGCAATGACTATAAATTATCTGTAATTTAGTAAATCAACATATTGAAAGGATCAATTCATAGATAATTCACTCTGACAAAACTGGCAATAGCAACAAAAGCAAACATGGAAGAAAAAGAAAAATTAAAGATCAACCTGCCTCAAACTGTTAGGATCAGCTCCTCCAAGTATGAGGCCGTGGTTCTCACCCGGTGAAGGGTGGCTTGAATACTTTAGGTTGGAAGGGAATTCCTGTCTCAAGTGGAGCAGTTCAAGTATCTAAGGGTCTAGTTCACGAGTGAGGTGAGAATGGAATGGGAGCATGACAAAAACACATTGGTGTGGCCGCAGCAGTAATGTGGCGGTCCATTGTGGTGAAGAGAGAACTGAGCCAATAGGCGAAGATCTAATTTAATGGTAATTTAAGTGACTTTGAACATGGCATGGTTGTTGGTGCCAGACGGGCTGGTCTGATTTAATGGTCGGTCTATGTTACTTCCCCCTCTAATGGCATGAACTTCGGGTCATGGCCGAAAGAACGAGATCCTGGATACAAGCGGATGAAATAAGCTTCTTGCGCATGGTGAATGGGCATTCCTTAAAAATGGGAGCTCCGCCATCTGGGAGGAGTTGGAGTAGAGCCACTGCTACTCCACATTGAGAGGAGTCAGCTGAGGTAGCTCAGGCATCTGTTTTGGTTGCCCCCTGGACACCTTCTCTTGGGAGGTGAACCCTGCACATCCCATTGGGAGGAAGCCTAGGGAATGGCCCAGGAAACGCTGGAGGGACTATGTATCTTGACTGGCCTGGGAAGGCCTTGGGCTTCCCCCAGAGGACCTGGAGAAGGTGTCTTGGGAGAGGGAAGTCTGGGCATCTCTGCTTAGACAGCTGCCTCCTCAACTCAGTCCTGGATAAATGGAAGACAACGAGTACGATTATGAGTGCAAATACGAGATCAACTTGCCTTTCATGCCATTAAGACCATAAATAATTTTGGTATTGAAGAATATTTTTATTTAAATTTTATTTAGGAATAAGAGTATATTTAGCAGAAAACACTCATTAAAACCTATCCTCAGGAAATTCTAAACAAATAAAAATGATAACAATGTGACACGACTGTACTTCAAAACCTACCAAAAAGCTCATGGACCTTAACCATTTACTTACACCTTTATGACTTACTTGCTCACTTAATGGTTTATTTATTAATTATCTTACCTGAGTATTGCATGTGCAATACTATTTTAGTTCTTTATCGGCATCCTTAAGGAATAACTACTAAAAAATGTTATTGCTATTTCTGACTTTTTCTCATGAGGATGCCTCTGTTGCCCCATGTGTTCTCTAAATGACCGGGGTTATAAAAGAAAGTTATAAATGTATAACTTTTTGTTGTTTTAAAAATCAGTTTTTTTCACAAAATAAAAAGTAAGAAAAACTTCAAATGAGAATTCTTTATGCCATAAAATGTATCAAATGGCATTTTTTTTTAAAAATAAAACAAAAAATTTGTAGAAGACAATGTAGGAGGAAAGGGAGACTAAGGGCACAGAAGGTTTGTGTAAACTATTCTACCATTCTGTAGAGGATAGAGTGAGACAGAAACATGGGTTTGAGGCTACTGATACTGAATGTTGTCAATGAACATGGAGCTGGGTGATGATTAGAAGAGACAGAAATATTCCAGATAAAGTTGGACAAAGTGTTAGGTGGTGTTTCTGGAGAAGAGACAGCGACTGGACTAAACTTGAATAGGCATATGGGGGGTGAAGGGAACAGATGTAATAAAAAGGTCTTGGCCATTTAAGGTGTCAAGGAGAAAAATGTAATAGATGGTTAGAGGATTTGGTGAAAAATAAGCAAATAGCTGAGGTGAATACCTATTTTAGGAAGTAGGAGAAACATAAGTTGACATTTAAGAGATGGTACAATTAAATAGAGATGATGGAGTCTGAAAGAAATATAGGAAAGAGAAAGAAAATGGTGTCAGGGATAGCTTGGGATGACTGATAATCAAAAGAAGACTGAGTAAGTAAAGATAGTGTCAAGAAAGAAATGGTGGAAGCTAAACTTTGAAAACTGTTTAACAAGTCTTAGGAATGAGTCTAGAAAAGCTTGGAATGGTAATAAAGAGCTATCAAATGACTGGAAAAGTAGCACTGATAAGTAAGGAAGACTTTTTTTATTATATTTTATATAATACTGTTTTGATCCTTGGTTATGGTTTTCATTTGTGTTTGTATCCTCACCATTTTCTTGTTGCTTATTTAAATCTTCTGTTCTTGTCAAATTCTGTTCATTTTTATTTTATATACAGTACAGACCAAAATTTTGGACACACCTTCTCATTCAAAGAGTTTTCTTTATTTTCATGACTGAATATTGTAGCTTCACACTGAAGGCATCACAACTATGAATTAACACGTGGAATTACATACTGAACAAAAAAGTGTGAAACAACTGAAAATATGTCTTTAATTCTAGGTTCTTGAAAGTAGCCAATTTTTGCTTTGATTACTGCTACGCACACTCTTGGCATTATGTTGATGAGCTTCAAGAGGTAGTCAAGCCCATAACGTCTTTCTGTTCATTGCTGGATTCTTCCTTCTGACCTCCTGGTATTTAAGCCTTCAAAAGACACCAACTGCATCTCACATCTGAACATTGTAGGAAAAAGACTGTATTGATACTAAAACTATCTAATAAAAAATGTCTCAGTAACAAAAATATATATTTTATGTTTCAACTGGAGAAACATTTATTGGTTTTCAAGTATTTTCAAGAACAATATACAGTAGTAAGGGTGAAAACCTCAGGTACAACATATTCAATTACACATTATGTCCACTTTGAGGAACAGATTATTAAGGACAATTTCTTTGTAGCTTTTTATTTATGGTTTATGGTTTATATGTATGTACACCAACAATATGTGGATGGTTAAAAAATAAAGTTATACCCCAAGCAAACTCAATCAGTGTTAGGTACTTCTGGGTGGCTATGCTATGCCCCATGGGTACGGGGGTCGTTGGGCATGTTGGTCATATGTCCTCCTTTGTGTGGTGTATTCTGGTTGCAGGGGGCTGGCTAGTCTTGTTGGGGGTCATTAGCTCCTTCTGGGAGCTAATGACCCCCAACAATACATATATGTATGGGCATACATACATACATATATATATACACACACACACACACACATATATATATATATATATATATATATATATATTATGGCATGCCATTCAGGAAATGATTTATATTTATATCCAAAAATCTGAATATATGGAATGAACCTTGAATATATGGAATGAAAGTCTGAATATATTGAATGAACCTTGAATATATGGAATGAAAGTCTGAATATATTGAATGAACCTTGAATATATGGAATGAANCAAAAATCTGAATATATGGAATGAACCTTGAATATATGGAATTAAAGTCTGAATATATTGAATGAACCTTGAATATATGGAATGAAAGTCTGAATATATTGAATGAACCTTGAATATATGGAATGAAAGTCTGAATATATGGAATGAAAGTCATCAAGGAATTATGGGTAATGTGGTCCATGGTCCTAAACAGAGAAGGGAAGAGCAGAAACTTCAAATTTTTATACTATCATGACGTTGTCGCTAAATTAAATATTTTCCAGATGTGTTAAGCAAGAAAATAGACCTTAATATGTTATCTGACCACTCAGGTTATCAACATTGAGCATAATTTGAAATTTAGTGGGGTTTTCGAAACAGCAGAGCTCGGTTCACAGATCGCCTTGGCTGCTGAACTAACCGAACAGTTGGAGTGGGGTTTCCCCTCTCACGTATCGTATGTTGGATAAGCAGGCTGTCATTTCCTGTTACCCGTTACTCTGTAGTGGCGGTTAAATTTCAGTTTTGTGGCGAATAACAGCAACAACCAGAATATAGAATATTCGGTTTTTCTCCTTAACTTTTTGATATTTTCAATTAATTTTCACATTTTGTAATCCCTCAACTCAAATCAATTTTTTGTATGTCCCCAAAATAATTTTGGGTCAAATTCATAGAAACCGTATGTATGTATGTATGTTGTATACCGTGGTGATCAAACACTTTAACCGTTCCTTGTACATAACAGAAAAAAAAAAATCTCTAAGTTTGACTTCCTGTAAACCCACCTTGTAAGAACTCTTAATTGTTTTTGATTTTTTTCAGGAGGATAGACCACATTTCCAAATTTGAATCTCTCATCTTTTTACCTTGTAAACATTTGTAGACCAAAGCAAAATAATCAAATTCAGTCTCTACAATCAGTTAAGTGAGTGTGCAGAAGACTCGTTCTGGATAAAATCAATTGACAAACCTGTCAGGAGAAAGAATTAAATGTAATAATTTTCTAAACTGCCTTAAGATGTCCACAAGCAGAGTTTGGACCTCAATCCTTTGATCTTA
>JAHUTJ010033064.1:0-41365 GCA_036250325.1 Characodon lateralis | reverse complement strand
CGCCAGTGACTGTCCACTGTCTCTACATGCTCATCCAGGAGGAGTGAATGCTGCAAGTCACTGACTGGATGCAATCTGCTGGGTTTCCTTAGATAGAAAAACTTTTTATCCAATTTGAATAAATAACGGAATCTGACTGCACTGTTCAATGGTTACAATTAATTGGAATGTATGAACCTGACTTTTGTGAAGAGCCTTGAGACGACATGTGTTGTGAATTGGCGCTATAGAAATAAACTGAATTGAACTCCCTGCAGTAGTTTTCAAATTTTCTTCACAACGTTGCTTCGGTTCAGTGAGCTTTACAGAAAGTTCCTGCACAGCTCTCTGAAGGCTCAGGACTGGACTTTGACTAGGCCATTGTAACACCATTTCTTTCTTTTTCAGCTATTCTGTTGTAGACTTGCTGCTGTGTTTGGGATCTATTTCCTGTTGATGACCTAGTGTGGGCTGAGCTTCAGCTACACTCAAACCACTCAGAAAAAGTTAGGGATGTTCAGCTTTGGGACTTAAGATGAACCTAAAATGCACTGCGACCTTTACAGGTTAACATACCTTCTCTACACGTCTGGATGCACGTCGGTGGTGTTAGTTTGAGCAGGTGTGTCCAGTCAATACAAACCCCCCCTCACTTTGTAAATGGTACAGTGACAAGCCCATACAACCTGAACAACAATCAATCCAGTCATTGTGGCCCTGCATGAACAACACAGGCCTAATTTCATCTTTATAGATGACAATGCTCCAGCTCATCAAGGTTGCATCATTACAGAATGACTGCTGGAGACTGAGTACCTGGAATAGACTGGCCTGCACTTTCTCCAGACCCAAAAGCCAAATATCCCCAACTTTTTGTAAGATGTGTACTTGGCCCTGGAATGCTTTGGTACAGAGAATTTAAATAAATTTCATGCCTGCAAATCCAGATCATGACCCTACCACCACCACGCCTCACAGTTGGTAAGCTGCGTTTGGTGTTCTCTAAATATGGGCTGTCCAAACATCTCCACTTTGGTCTCATCTGTGTGAAGGACGCGAATGTTCCAGAAGTTTCCTTTTTCATTCAGATGGAGCTTTATATGGCAGGAAACAGAGGTCATGCTGCCACATTCTTTTCTTCATGTCTTCCAACAAGCCAGATTTGTTCAGGCCATTTGTGCGACGACTGGCAGCCGCCTTGAGTAATCTCTCTCAGTAGAATGATGGATTTCAGTTTGTTTTAAAATGGCACCATAAGCACCACTTCCTTCTCTGGGGTCACCGCTGATGTCTTTCCGCCCTGGCACCGTGCTAACACGCATATAAGCTCCAGAGCTGTCAGCTAATAAGAACTCCTGCATTTATGGAGCTGCTCACACTGGAGCACTATGGGAACAGCAGAGGTGCTTAGAAGCAGATTCTACATCTTTGGCCACTTTCTGGTGCTGTTTTGTGCACCTTGGAGAGCGTCAGAAAATGCATTTTATTAAATAGAAAAATACAACTAAAACCAAAACTTGGTTTGTGGAAACTCAGAGCATACAGTAAAATAAAATGAAAAGCGTGATTAAAGAGGCTGCAGGCAGGTCTGGTGGGTCAGCTTTGCTACTTTAATCCAAAACATTTCTCTGCATATATTCAATAAGATCATTTTCTCTACAACAGCTCTCCCTCTCATAACTCTAAACAATTTGAACAAAATAAGTCTAGTCGCACATCATTCATTAACATTTTATTTTACAATTCTCTCTGTAGCTTTAGTGTTTTTCTCTTCAAACATCAGGAATATTTGTTCGCTGTCTTATTATAATCGACACGGAGACGAGACAGGATACACGGACGATGACGAACGCTGCTCAAGAGACCAACATGGGAACCGACACCCACCCACAGAACTCTCAACTATTCTGGTTCTGTTTAAAAACGAAAACGTTAAGAGGCCCGAAGTGTTAAGAGTCAGAACACGAAGAACCCATGTTGCTGCTATGTCTCCTCTAAGAATCCAACTCTACAAAGTTTTGGTTTCTTTTTGTGAAACTTTTGATGATTTGGAGATGAAATAATAATAAAAAAAAAAAAACATCAGATGTTCTGAAATCAGAACCAAATGGTTTAAAAAAGACCAAAACAAGAAGATTTGAACTCATTAAGAGAAGAAGCTTAAAAAGGCTGATAAGAGACTGATTTAACTGTCATTAATAAGACGTTTGCTCAAAAAAAAACAAATGCAGCACCGTTCACCAAGTTTCAATATTTTCAGATTTAAAGGCTCAGGTCTCCTGCACCAGAAGCCCTGACAGCTCCTTAGTTTCAGCTGTTTCCAACATGAAGGGCTGCTGATGTGAAGTTTCTCTCATTTCCGCCTCAGCTGCTAAAGGACAAATTATGAGAAACGATTCTCATATCTGTGAGATTTGTTGCTGTTTAGATATCAGGATGTGCTTCGAACAAGCATGAGGAGAACATGTCATGTCATCATCTTTAAATGATGACATTTGTCCAGTTTATCACAAAGCCTGAGGAGAAACTGAAACGTCTGGAAAAACGTGACGGACTCTTAACACCAACAGGCCTGATGGTCAAACAAGCCCAACGTGTGTGTTAGATCAGAGGCGCTTTAAACCCCCCATTCCTGTGCCCCCAAAAAGTAAAAAAAAATATCTGAATTTTAATAATTTGGCTTCAAGTTTCAACCCCTAAATTTTCCCGGAAAACATCAAGAAGAGCAGAAAAACGTGGTGTTAAGACAGAGCAGGACTTCCTGCAGACGCCTCAACGTGAACACTTTCCAGCAGACTCCGGATCAGCCCGGCTGTTTTCCAGCCTCAGACAGAACAACCCGCTGCACATACAAGACGGGCAACGCTTGGTAGTGTTAACTGTTTACCTGCAAAGAAAAACGGCTAAACGTGAGATTATCTGCTCCAAAAACAGAAAAAAATCTTCCATTTTTTGGGTGGAGAGTAAATGATGAGCAGCTAAATCACAAAGTAATCAAACTGCTTTAAAAGGTGCAGATTTTTATATAAATATCAGTAAATGTTTTTATAAAGCAGGAAAAGCAAAGAGCTGCAGTGTTTAAAATGAAGCATCTGAGACAAACATCAGGATGAGGAAGATTCTCCGGACTGCAGCGTGGCTGCTGGAAAGCTCCACCTTCGCTCTGTTCGAGCGTATTTTCTTTAATATTTAATAACGAGGAAGCTGTCTGCAGCAGAACGCTTCTTTACCCAGAGAGACAAAAACCATAACACCTCCACCACAACTCAGAGAGAGCAGAGAATAAAAATGACAAAACTCCAAAAAAATAAACCAGGAAGTATCCGAGTCCTCTGCAGGAAACACGACCTTCACATTCCCTCTACAATTATGTACAATCGGTCTTTATACAAAGTAAAGCGGCGCCGCTGTCCTCGTTTCAGGCGGCGCTGCTCTTGGAGAAGTTGGGGTAGAGGACGGCTGCCGTCACGGCGACCATCGCTGCGATGACCGGCATCCAGGGGCTCCAGCCGTTCTGTCCGGGACACGACACGGAAAAACAGAAACAGGGAAAATCCGGTTAGTCTGCAGAACCACGGCTGAACTTTTACACTGGAACAAGAACCAAGGACAGGGTGATTTTCATGAAGCTTTGCTTCCTCCTCAGATCTCCTCTTTCCTCGTTTCCTACAGGAAGTGTAGAAGGAGAACCGGTAGCAGGAAGGATGTGAGGAGGAATAACGTCGGCACGATGAAAATCACCCTGAGGAACGGCAGAGAAGACAAATCAGAGCAGAAAGGAATAAAAACAGAGTTTCAGTCCAAAAGATGATATTTTTCTGCTTGTTTTGTGATAAGATCCATTGAATCACAAGAATTAAGGTCGGCTCTGAGTCTGCTGTATGCAAACAGAACCAGAGCTTTCTAACTGACGCCGAGACCGGTCTGAAGCAGTACTGCTGATCCAGACTGCATGGTTCTATGCTGCTGTGGGTTAGAATTGACCTGATTTTACTCTGAAGGTTTAATCAAATGGCTATAAGCATAAGGTCATGGTAAATACTAAGTAAAGTCAGCATTTATAAAAAATGATCTGGGCTAGGCCGAGTTCTGCCAGAACCTAAATCTCAGCTGTAGAAAAATCAGGCAGCAGATCTCAAAATTATTAATCATTAAAAGATGAAGCCAAAACGGAAAAGCTGTGCTTAAAAGTAAGTGCACCTTATAAACAGAACCGCCTGGAGCGAAAACACCTTATTGAGTGGACTTTGACTGGGCCATTTGAACACCTTGTTTCTTTTCTTTACCAGCGGTTCTGTTGTAGATGAGCTCCAGCGTCTGGGATCACTGTGCTGCTGGTGACCCAGTTTAGGCCGCTGTCAGCTGTTGGACCAATGGACTCACGTTTGACACCAGGATGCTTTGGTAGAGGAGATCCGGATAGACGCACAGAAAACAAGCCCAGATGATCATCCCTCCACCACCGTGCTTCACAGTCTGTATGGGGTGTCTGGTTTTCTCCAAACACGGTGCCGTGCATAATGGTCAACCATCTCCAGTTTGGTCTCTAGTTCTGAGAAAACTGGCGTCAGTCTTTAACGGTCGTATAAACCTTCCAGGTTGATGGGGAGCAACAGGTGCTTCGTTAGCTCACTGCTAATGTCTTTCCGTCCTGGCATTGTATTAACACCCACCTGTATGTTCTTATACGATGCAACACGGATGATCTGCAATTAATGCATTTCATAAGCAGCACCCGGCAGCTACTGTCTCTCCTACATCCCACTAGAACAGTGAGGGTGTACTCAGTTTTTAACAGAGTCAGCTTTTCTATTTTGGCTTCATTTGTGTTGACAGATAACAACCGGGTGCTGAGACCAGACATGAAGAAACACATTATTAATGAGATCTTCCTCCTCCAAAGGCAGCAACGATAAATTAAGCAGGAACAAACTGAATGAGAAGGAAGAATGCAAATACATTTCTCGGCACAACAAAAAACAACTTATTCAAAAAGAAAAACTATACATATCATATTTAGGACTGCTAGGAAACAAAGAAATAATAAATAAAAAACAAGTAGAAAAAAGGTCAGAAGTTACCAGAGACCTAAAGAAAAGCTGCAGACCAGTTTTATCCGAAGCAGAAACTGGAACCACTGGTCCACAGGTTCCCGAACAAAGACAAACGACACAGAAAGCACACAATGGAAGACAAAAATGAATCTGTCGATGGCTGCAGGAAGCAAACATTAGACAGAAACAAATGTGCCTGAAACGGTTTGAGCAGAAACTAAACAAACCTGCAAACAGGTCAACAAACAAACCTAAACACAGCAAGGAGCAAACGGCATGCAGGAAATAAAAGAAAAATGAATGAACCCAACAAATCCTGAAGCAAAAGATGGAGAAAAGAAACAAGCATCAAATTAAGCTGAAGCATCAAAAAACCCAAAACACGATGAAGAAGAGAGCCGTGACGAATGGATGAGGTGGGCTGTTAGTGGGTGAATACGTGACGGTCAGAGGCGCAGATTTAAAGCGATACTACAGTTTGAGCTCATCACATCTGGGCTTTAATTAAACCTCGTTCAGAAAGTTTATCACCTTTAAAGTAAAACTAGTTCAGTCTAAATGTGGAGGAAGTGTTTAAATTACATTTTATCATTAAATGTCTCAGATTCTTCAACTAAAAATATTTCATCATAAATTCACGTCTACCATCTGAATGTAAGGCTTTTATTTTGAAAGATTAAATCATTCACTCACTGACAGTAAAACAGGCCACCCAGACAGAGTGGTGGACATGAACCCAACCCTTACATGTTGACAGGTCATGTGACCTGGCTGTATGCCAGGGGCTACAGTATCGGATCAGATGGCAACACGGCTATAGTCCCGTCTCTCAGGCCTGGACAGAACCAGCTGCTCCAACTCCTCCTAATCCAGCAGATTAGCACTGGGTCGGATTTTATGGCCCAGCTGATCCTACGCATGTGGGTCTCAGAACCTGCGTGAAGAGGATTCCTCACATACACCTGCACAATCTGACCACACCTTTGAAAGATTATGGGACATTTTGCAATTGAAATTCCTTTTGTAGTTTCTTCCTGTGCGGCAAGCAACCTTTAAAAATGTGGATTTGCACAACCGGGCGTGAAGAGAGAATCCTCCTCTGAGCCTCATTTACTGTTTGTCAGTGAGTGAATATTTTTATTCTATCAGTACATTAAATGTGTTAATTAAAAACACTCCTATTTACTGTAAATGCTTGTCTCCTTTAATACTGGATTAATTAATTATAAACATAGCAAACATCTGGCCAGCATGGAACAAAATGTGTATTAATATTAAAACTATAAAAACACAAGATCCTCTTGTACAGGTAGTACATTTTCCAGAGGAACTTCTTCATCTTCAACCTGGAAGCTGGTTTTGAAAGTCTGGACGGCTGAGATGGTTGATTAAAAAAAGCTGAAACATTTTATTGCGATCTCTCTACAAAAAGAAAAACTTTACTTCAAAATAAAAGCTTCTGTACAATAAAATGTTTCTAACCCGAACCCAACAGACAATTTTATCAATATCTGATCTAATTTGAACTAAACTGTGAATTTTGATGTTAAACTAAGTAATGATTAAACTGTATTTCCTGGCGGCATCATTTTTAATAAACGGTTCCTGCATGCTGGGAGTGCGCCCCCTGCAGGAGTTTAGAGACAGAAGCTGACAGACTGACAGGCATGCAGTTAGAGCTGCTCAGACCAGACGCTTTACAGATGATCATGATGAAGACGTTCGGTCCTTTAAGGAAGTTCACGAGGTGAAGTGAGAGTCCAGCTGAGCAGAATTCAGGGTCCAACTCTGCCAGCGTATTTCCATCATGCAACAGACACAAAAACCTGACTTAATAATGCCAGCAATGGGGCAATAGTGTTTATGTGGATCCTCATTAGGAGCCATCTGTAACCAAGTGGCTTGAGGCCCCTTGAATTATGTTACATTTTGCCAGTTTCAACTAGGGATGCACGATATATCGGCAATACCATCGATATTGGCCGTTTTTTTAACAGATCAGCCGATATTAAGAACCGATGTTCATTTCCATCATGTTGCCGTTTGTGTTTCTGGAGGGGGAGGGGGTCAGCCATGTTGTATTTGTTTGATCATGTGACGGCGATAGTGATGCAGCGCAGGATTATGAGTTGTGTAAATAAAAGAGAAGCGATGTCAGCGGTGTGGTCGTTTTTTTAGGGTGTTGAAGCGGTCGGGAAGAACAGAATATCAGTGAATATTGGTTATTGGCCATAACAGCATTATTATTATTGGATATTGATAGTTTTTATATCAGTGCATCCCTAGTTTTAACCACAGACTTCCGTGAATATTAGTGCATAACTATGTGGAGGGAAAGTGCTAAAAATCTGAAAAGTATCATTTGTGTTTGCAGAGCCACGTTTCAGTGCAGTTACAGCTGCAACTTCCTCCTTAATGTCTGATATGTACACTTCAGTCTGAAGACATCAGGCGACGCTTTTACAGTAAAAATGTTGAGATCTGGGTTTGATTGCCCTATTAAACCAAATACAAAAACCTGCGACCCTGAACTGAGCCCAGATCAGAACCATAACTTCACCTCAGTGGACTTTCCTTCCAAAGATAACAGACAGATGGAGGCAGCAGGGACAGACTGATGTCATGTCGGTGTGTACCTTTCTACCACAACTGGCCGAAACACCAGTAGAGCAGAGCCAGGACAAGGCCCATGAATATGGCTTGGACAGGCTGCAATATGGATGGCTAGAGGGGAGGAAGGGAGGAGAAGAAATCAGCCAGCAAATCAACCAAAAACAACATGGAGGATGGAGCAGCTACAGCGAGGGAGGAGGACAGAGAACAGAGAGGGTGTTGGAGAATGGTTGCTTTGTCTCCTAAAGGCTACAATCAAGAGAAGGTCATCAGACAGACTCTCTAACATCCTTCTGCTCATCCTCTCTGAATTACACAAACAAACTGGTGTTTTATTTTTATTTAACATTTTTACAAGTGAGCTGTTGATGCCAAAACTCACTCAAGCTACACTGTTGACAGAGGGATCAACAAACTGACTGACCTTCCTTCAGTCCAACTACGTCAACACTGACAAGATTTCATCTAATTCTGGTCAAGCTCAACGACTTCAGGTCTTTCCAGCGTCTGTTATGGAGTTTATTTATTACTAAACCTTTTTATCAGTAGAAGAAAACCTTCTGTGCTACTTTACAGTTCAATGTTACATAAAGAGTACGAGAGAACAACTGACTGAGGAGAATCAGCTGAGAGCTGGACAGGAGGAAGAGGAACGGGAAGAAGAAGCTGCTCCGCCTCACTGATTCACTGCATCAGACTTTGAAGGAAGTCCGGATCAGCAGAAACAAACAACCAGCTGATAATTTAGCTCTGAATTAAAACAATGAGAGACATTAATGTCACATAATTTAACTAAAGCTGAAAGACTGAGCAGGATTTGATTCATTCTTATGAAATATACAGAGTTAATCTGATCCTTTGTGTGTTGAAGCAGTCTGATGTAATTAAAGTGTTGTTTTAAAATACTTCATGATCATTAATTACAGCACAGTGGTGGTCATCAGTTCCCTGGAGATGCTAGTTGAGAAGATTAGGGCTGAAAATCCAGAAACAAGCTCTAAGAAAACATTTCTGGACTTTTTAAACAAAGTGTCCCTCTGGGTGTGTCGGTTCTTTGGACTCACAGATGTGGTCTTGTCCTGCAGAAGCTTCAGGTTGCTCCGGCACTGCTCCAGCTCCTGGTGGATGTTCAGCTTCTCCTGCTCCGTCTTTTCGTAACGCTGACGGAGGTCCAAGAGCTGTGACTGAGTATCTTCATACTGCACACATAGACAATGAGAGAGTGCAGACAAGCACTACCATCACATCAGTTCTACAAAGTGGCGCTAAAGATCCAGTAAACAGCAGAGTGGGGCGGAGTGGGACCTCCGAGGCCGGTGCTGCCCCAACAACCATAAGGATCTGCTCAGACATGGCTGGAATAAGGAGATACGAACCGTTTGGGTGCGTCTTACAGAGATCTGGGTGGCTAGCAGAGGTCCTAAATAAAGAAATGAGAACATGGTCGAGTACCTCTTTTTGCAGTGTGTGTGTTCGGGCCTGGGCCTGATCCAGCTGGTTCTTTAACCTGCTAGCATCCTGCAGGTGTTGGTTCTCCAGAGAACCCAGTTTGTCCTGCAAGACCTCCTTCCGCTTCTCCAGAGACTCCAGACTGCTGCTGAGGACCAGACTCTGCTGCTTGGTGCTGGAACAACACAGACACCAGATTCATGTCCAGAACCTGAACAGATTTACCAGCACCAGCTAACAGGGATGCTCGACCCAATCAACACCGTCAGAACCATGTTTATACAAAAAAAGCACAACTGACTTACAGCTTTAAGTATAAAAACTAATTATAAAATTCTTCAGCTAGAAACGCGGAGGAATGTGGACCGCAGACCGGACCCAAAGACTCGCTTAAAGCTGCAGTTGAGCCCGAAATTATTCACACCCCTGGGAGTGTTTTTTTTAGAAGTAATCTTAATATTACCAACATGTTTCCTCTGACTAGAAGCAACATTAACATATTGGAGCGGCCCAGTAAGAGTGCAAAAGATTAGGGTGCTGGCAAGGAGGCCTTCCAGGGAAAACATGCCAAAGCTGCTTGGTTTATATGAGAAGGGTTTCCATGGATTGTTGAGGAGAATATAAATAATTGTTGACATGTTATGTTTAATTAAAATGTAAATAATAACTGATAAATTGATACTTCCGAGGTCTGTTTTCGGAGTAGATTTCTACAGGTTTGTCTAATAGGGCAGGGGGAGAAAAAGTACCCTGGAAACCACCGTGGTTCCTAAAAAGGTTCCTCCAGTGCAAATACACATTTACAGGAACAATCCTGCTGAGCATTCAGCTCTGATGAGAACATGGTGTGATGTTTACTCTCCAGAGAGCTTCGCTCTGTAAAACTGTTCTGGTTTAGTCTGCTGCAACCCGCCATCGCCGACCTGAATCAGCTGAGCATTTCGTCTTCCCTCTGTCACTCCTCTCCTCCACACGCCTTGAAATGCTGAATCCAGACTGAGAAATGCTGAGTTATGAACTTGGCAGCGATCCTATCGAGTGTTAAAGTTCAGCTTCACACAGCTTGGTTTGTTCCAGGATCAAATGTTTTTACAAAATAAAAAAATCATAATGGAGATGTAAAAATAAATGGCAGCTGATGGAAAGTAAACACCAGCAGGATTTCAACACGCAACAAATTCTACTTCACCTGTGTTGTTAAAAATGCACCAACATTTCCAATCACAAAAATGTACATCTTTTCACCGATAATTTGACTCTGTGTTCGTACCTGCTGAGCTCAGCCTCCAGGCGGTGCATTTTATCTGTCAGATCTTTCCGTTCAGCTCTCAGGCCGTCACAGTCCTGCTGCAAAGACACACACCGCTGCTGCAAAGCTGCACACTCCTCTGAGAGACAGAACAACGGAGGACACGTTAACAACCATGAAAACAATTTGATTTCTGCAGCACAGACTGATATAAATAAAGACACAGGAACAGGGGTCACCTTGCAGCTGACTGGCAGCATTGTGCTGCTGCTGAGCGAAGGCCTCCTGCAGCCGGTTGATCCCCTCCTCGTACTTGGCAGCCGTGGCCTTCCAGTGCTCCAGCTCAGTGCGCACGCTACCCAGGTCGGCCTGCAGAGCGGCGATCTCACGCTCCCGCTCAGCTGTGGCCGTCTCCATAGCGTGTCGCAGGACAAGAATCTGACAGCAGAAACAACCCAGGTGAGTACAGCACCAAGTGTAGTCAAAGTATGGACGCTTGGAAAACTAAAATCTGAATTTGTGACATTTTAGCTGTTGTTGAAGCTGTACCTCCTCCTGGGCTGAGTAGAGCTCCTCCCTGGTGCTGCAGATGGTGCTCTCCCTCTGCTCCCTCAGTGCCTCCATGTCAGCCTGCAGCTTCCCAAGTTGAGCTGCATCACACAAATCGAGGTGACAGATTAGACCCCAGACAAGTCCACAGCACGTTTTCCTACTGCTTGAGAGCGAGTGTGTACTCACTCTGCAAGTACTGGATCTGTTTGGTGGACTCCTCGGTCAACTTAGAGTTACTCCTCCTCTCCTCCTCCAGTAGAGCTACAGACAGAGGGTCACAGTCCCAACACTTGAACATTAAAGCACGAAGAACCACAGGAAACCATCTCATTAATAAATAAACTCATTAATCAGAGGTTTGGTCAGGAAATTAGCTAGAGTTACCTTGTAGGTCCAGACATTTCTGCTTCCCAGTGTTGGCTAAGTCCTGGGCTTCCAGAAGTTCTCTGTGGAGATAGCTGATGACCTTTTCCGTGTCTCCAGCCTCCAGACCGGCACGATTCAACTCAGCTGCACACAAACACACTAAATATTTCACCTTTTTTGCAGTTTTTTTTCTTTTAAATTTAAAATGCTTAAGTAACTAACATGTTTTCCATCTCAAACATACAGCCTCCTTTTAGAAACCCTCAGAATATTCTGGACATCCGAGTTTAAATTATTCAGTAGCGGGGTCGTTGTCTCTGTATCAAACAACAACCCGAAGCTACAGCTGGTTCCTGATTCTGCAGACGGTTAAATTACAACACAATTTCAAGCTAAATGCGTGAAAAACATAACCATAAATATGGTGTTGTTTAAACACTCGGTCCTCCATAGATCCTATCTGGACTGGTCAAAGCAGTTCTGGATCAAGCTACCCAGAACCACAGCTGCAGTTTAAATGTTGATATAAAGGGGCCTAAAAAGCCGTTAAATGCAACTTCTTAAATTTTGAATATTTGAGAGTAATCTTCCATAACTGGAAAAACAAAAATCCTGAAACCTGAAATGTTAAACTGCTTGCTTGGCGTAGGAAGTCTAAGAAAACCAATGATACGAAGGTAGAAATCGATGTAAATAAAACACTTTAACTAAATTTCTATCACTTAGAAAACAGAATAAAGTCAGAAAACAAAGCTTTTTGTCCCCCAAGACCAATCCAATCATCACACTTTGCCAAGCTGTAGAACCTCCATACCTGAGGAGGTCCGACTGAGAGGCAGTTGGTAATAAGTTCTGGTTACCTTTCAGGAGAGCAACTCTGTTCTGGGGTTCATTCAGGTCCTGGTCGTTCATGTTGCCATCTGAAACACAACCACAACAACTGAATGAAGGCACTAATGATAGTCGCAATTTAATGATAAGATTTGAATGCAGCCGGAAATATTTAGGATATTATTTTAAATCAATTTCATTAACAGATTCTTGCAAAACAAATTTATAAAGATGTGAGTTTCATTAGTAGTTGGGGCTGTGCAACTAATCGATTTTTGGACTTAGAACGTTTTTGTCCTCCTGGGGAAATTAATTTAGGTCACTATATTGATGTCAAAGACAATATGCAGCACACAAGCAAAAAGAGAATAAAAAACTGAACAGCGTCCACTTTCAGCAAAATTTACTGTGTGGCCTGTTTCACGATTCACAATATCTTGAAGACGTTAAACGTTTTTTGTCCGTCATTTCAGAAAGTAAAACTCAAATTTTTTACAGGGACATTACAGATAAACAATTGAAATATTTCAAGCCTTCATTTCTTGTAATTTTTAAGGTTACTGCTATCAGAGAATGAAAACCTACAATTCAGTGTCTCAGAAAATTTTAATATTGTGAGAAATTTATAGCATATTCACAGAAAGTTGAGTGGAAGGAAAAAGCGTGGTAGAAAAGGTGCAACAGGGATAAACTCAGCCTTGAGAGGATGGTCAAGCAAAATCCATTAAAGAATTTAGGGGAGCTTCATTTAGAGCTGACTAAGGCTGGGGTTGGTCCATCAAGAGCCACTAAAAGGATCCTAACAGAAGGATCCTAACAAGTCCTCTTTTCAGATGAAAGTAACGTTTTTATTTCATTTGAAGTTCAAGGTCCCAGACTCTGGAGGAAGAGGAGAGGCACGGAATCCATGTTGCTTGAAGTCCAGTGTGAACTTTCCAGTCAGTGATGGCATGAGGTGCCATGTCATCTGCTGGTTCTGATCCACTGGGTTTTCTGAAGTCCACAGTCAACGCAGTCATCTACCAGGACATGTTAGAGCACTTCATGCTCCTTATGTTGACAAACTTTGTGGAGATGCTGATTTTATTTTCCAGTGGAACTTGGTACCGGCCCACACTGCCAAAGGTACCAAAAAGCTGGTCCAATGGCCATGGTGGTGCTGTTCTTCACTGGCCAGCAAACAGGCCTGACCTGAACCTCATAGAGAATCTATGAGGTTCTGTCGAGAGGAAGATGAGAGACACCAGAACCAACAACGCAGATGACCTGAAGGCTGCTATCAAAGCAACCTGGGCTTCCTGAACACCTCAGCAGAACCACAGGCTGCTCTCCTCCATGCCACGCTGCACTGATGCAGTAATTCATGCAAAAGGAGCCCAGACCAGGTACTGAGTTAATAAAAAAGAACATACCTTTAAGAAGCCAGATATTTCTGTTTAAATATCCTGCTGATTTTCTGAGACACTGAATTAATTTTTTTTATTTCTGCAAGCACTAATCATCAGAATTACATAAAGTAAAGGCTTGAAATATTTCACGCTATGTGTGATGATTATGATGCTTGTTTTAAAAGGGACAATGTGTATTACAGAACATGGCAGAATTAACCATGACGGCTAGTTTTCATCTGTAGTCGCTCAGGGTACCTGAGTGAATTTGTCTGAGTTTGACTTTCTAAAATGAGGGACAAATATTAAACTTTTCCTTGATGTTCTAATTTTTTGAGCTCTACTTGTAGTTGGATTTCTGCTCTGCTGACCTGACGTGTCGTCGCTGCTGCGATCTTTGCTGGGACTCAGCGTGTCGGACATGTCAGACTCTTTGGCATCCATCTGATTTGCTGTTGAGACAAGAACAAACATGAGGAGACTCTGAACACATGTTGAGATGAAGACATTAAAGGTCTATCAGGTCTGTGACTTTCACCTTTGAGACGATCAGGGCTGGCCAGGAGGTCGTCTTCTGGTGTCTGGCTGTTCTGCAGATGGGCGTCCATGACTTCTACAAACATCCAGGAGCGTTTACACATTAGGCATATTTGTGTCTACTACTGATCACAGAGGCTTATTAACACTTTGTCTCCCAGATCGGGGCTAACAGATCAGTCAAATCATAACTGAATAACTCCTACCATCAAAGTTGGCCAGTTTGTGTATTGAAGAGCAGACGTTCTCCTTCAGCTGTTTGACAGCTGCAAAAACATGACAGACACAAAACAAGTTTGAGAATAAAAATGCACAATGAGTTAGAGAAATGTGGTCTTCAGTCTTATACTTTGGGTTATTTATGCAGGAAGTTACACCAAATTGTAGCATCAGTTGCTGGTTAGTAGAGGAATCAATGCTGCACGAGTAAGTCAGCATTCAGCACTGTAAAACCACTAAAAGGACAAAGTAAAGCTGATGGACTGATGGCAGGCGAGCCACTTGGATCAGTGAGGTACAGTCATACTGGAAGTTTTAGCAGCAGCACAAATGTTGGTTTTTATAAACTTCTATGGTGACAGTTCTCTTTGTCTTTAGATTGTAGCGCAGAGAGGTCAGATGCTAACTGATTCGTAGCATTCGTATCCGTAAAGGTTTAAAACAACAAAAACATTTTACTGCAGCTTTCCTGTGGAGCAAACTGATTGGGTAACTTCACATGGGGCGAAGCTGTGAACGAGTCCAGCTGGAATCGCTCTGAGGATCCGAGAGCTATAAAACAGACAGAGGAGCTGAAGTCATGGTGTTCTTGTGTTAGCAAAGGTCTGGATCACATGCAGGAAACCTCCGCTGAGAAATCTGAAACCGACAGAACAGTTTTCTGGATCATCAAGAACTTCAAGCCGAGAGGTTCAGCTGCAGACAAGCAAGCGGCAGGCCTGTCTCCTCCTGAGGAGGGCAGAGCAGGATCACGTTGCCACCAGTGCAGAGTTTACTCAACATTAGCAGCAGGTGCTCATTTGTTAGGAGCCAGGAGAAGAAACAGAAGCCACCAAACTGATCAACTCTAAGCTCTAAGAAGATATTTTAGTAGGTCTGCACTATAAAAAATACATTCTGTAAAAATCTAAGATCATTGAAACCACAAAACGTTTCTTTTTTAACTCTCATACAAGCTGGGAGTGCAAACACACCTGTATTTAAAGTCCATGTGTTGAAATACACATTATATAATAAAGATTGTTTTTGTTTACCAAAACCAGTCTTACCAGTTCTTACTGGAAACCTCTATTAATGGATTTAAATAAGAATAAACTTCCCCTGAGTCTACAAGATCCCGATAACCCGTTTTCCACTACAGGAGCTTTCATCCAATAACCAGGATTGTGACGGCCCTCCACAGTGATTTCAGCTTCCTGGGTCCACGGTTCCCCGGATAAAAAGGTCCTGGTTTGGGTGTAGGACTTTAAGATTACCCTGGGATTGTTGAGGAGTGGGCTATATCCTAAACAACGATGACTAGTGGACCCTTTCTTGCAGTGTTCTGACTTTTGCTAACCTGCCACACTTAGGACCTGTGTGGTTTTGGGGATTTCTACTTTATATGAGATTCATATGTAACTGTAATTTTTTTGTCTTGTAAGACGTCGTCTTCGGGCGATCGCCTGCCTTCTTTCCCTTGCAGATCGCCGGGTCTCAGTTACAATGTGGTACAACACCACAAACAACGCCAGTAGCGCGTTATCCCTCTTGTTTTGTAAACAAATGGGATACGGACTTCTGGGTCGGGCTTGCCCTTATGGCCTTTGGGTTCTTATTAGTGCCACCCGCTGGACTGGAGGTGTAGTTTTCTTCAAAACCTAAATAAATTTTCCCCCAGCCTTCACAGCAATGGAAACAGAAACACAAATTACCCTGGATTCTTTTAACCTGGGTAAAACAAATCCCAGGTTTTTAAATGCTGGGATGTTTGGTGAAAAGGAGGCTTATATAAATAAATATATTCTACATAAAGTAAAACATAAATATAACCAAAAATGATGGCAAATATCAGTGTAGACAACAAGCCAGGCAGAGCAGCAGTTTCAACGTCTTCAGTAGCTGATTTAAACTGCTTCATGATGGGATGACGAGAGACATGGACCATCCTCCTTCAACACTAAACCCTGTAGGAGCATCAGGGAAACATTTCCTAATCCTCATCATCACAATGGTAGAGCAAAAAAAACAACTTCAGTCAAAACATTCAGCTGAAAATGAGACCAGAACAGCTCAGAATAATTCTGGGTCATTACTTTACTGCAGATAAACGGATCCAAGGAATAGTTCGCAAATTCCTGTCTCCAACAAATGAAACACTGTAGCAACCGCAGAGAGAAGAGGTGATTCTTGAATTTCTTATCTTCTTAAACACTTATGGGGCTTATTTTTTATCCGACTGCCTTGACGAGTGACTCAAACGTCCATTTTTACCAGGTCAGTTAACGCATCACAGCTAAGCAGCCAGTTTGCTTCCATTTTACCATTTGCTGATTTTTCAGGTCGATTGTCTTCCGTCTATATTTTTGTCCTGGGAACAGAACAGCTGACTCCTTTAAGTATAAATCATTTATTTAAGACGGTAGGATTGAAATGATCTGGCTAAACCAGCAGTTTATTGCTCTTCCTGAGCCTCTATAGATCTGCTGGTGGAGGCATTTCAGATGACTCACATTCACGTTGTTTACAGACTGGCTCCACCTCACAAAGACCGTCTAAAGCGGGTAGAATCCACGGTACAGATGACATCTGATGATACTCAGAAATATGTCCTTGGAGACGTGATCCAGCTAACTGAAGGTCTGCTCAGCTGCACTTTGAGTTGCATCTGGGAAGTGCTAGGAGATCATTTAAAAATGGCAACAATCTGCCTCATATATCAGCCTATTCCCATTTTTAGGTGTGCAACACAAAGTGCTAAAGAGCACCACAGAAGATCGTATTTTCAAAAACTATTTTCAGTGGTTTTTCTTGTGTAAAACAAATAATCTGCAGGTTATTTATAGGTTTCAGTGAGAGAAAGACAAAGTAATCTCAGTAATCTCCTTTCAACAATTTAGTATAAACATTCACATTTTCAATTCACCCAGTAAGTGGTGGGGGTAATAATTGTTCTCAGAGAACTTTAGAAAATTCACAATAATCCAAAAGTGGTACCGATAAGTCTTCGACTTGTTCAAACTCAGCCAATCATGTGGCAGAATTTCAAGACGACTTGCTGAAGGTTAAAATCAGCATCATAACGGGCAGAATGGCCTGTAGCAGCAGCAGAAGAAGAAGACCACACCAGGTGCCACTCCTCACAGCTGAGAGCAGGACACCAAGGCTAAAATCCCCACAGGCTCCCCAAAAAAGAGCAAGAAAAGGTGGAAAAAAACACTGCCTGGTCCGATGAGTCCAGGTTCTAACATTCACCGACTGTTGGGTCACCGTTCGGTGTAAAGAACACAAGCATGGATCGCCCTATCTTCATGGTTCAGGATGGTGGTGGCGGTGTCATGGTGTGGGGGATCTTTTCACTCTAAACCAGCTGAGCAACGTTTAGACAACACAGCCTAGCTGAGGACTGTTGCTGACCATGTTGATCCCTTTAAGACCACATGGACCAAAACCTGAGGAATGTTTCTGAAAACTTTCTGCATCTATGCGGCTGCAGAAAAACCGTCGGACAGAACTGAAGTCTTTGCTGAACAACAAAAATATTTAATTTAAAGTGTAAAAATGCTTCTTTTTTCCAAGTGTTTGTTGAACTTTCAAGTCAGTACATAAAATTAGGTTGAATTAGGTTGATGTTTTCACTGGAGAATCCTGACTGTTGGACATTAGAGGTTTGAAGCTTCACAGTTTGTTTATGTGATTTCATACAGGGGCAGAGAGGACAGCAGGAAAGCATGTTTGTACTCACGCGGACACTCAATCAACTGTGGGATTCTAGTCGACTCTCCTCCACTGTTGACATGACAGTTGTCTGACAGAAACAAAAAGAACCAACTTAACTTTGACGACTTCCAGACTGGAATTAATTCAAGTTTACATTTTGATTCTGCTCATCACAGCCAGAAAGAAACACCCATCTCTCATCTGAAGGAGGACAGCTTGTAGCCATCATCACAGGAAAATGAGAATACAAACAATTTAAAAGGGGATTTTCCCCACATCTGGCTCTGGTTATACCCTGTGTCAATAACAAACAGTATAATTTGATTTTCTGGTATAAATAAGCAGAATCAAAGACAACCTTAGGGCTGTAATTCAGAATGGGCTCCTAACACCCAACACTACGCTGATTAGGATGAGTAGAGCCGCAGAGACAAGCGGTTAAAGCATGGCAGAACTGACAAATAACGCTGACAGACAAAGAGACAGAAAGACGGTCGCCAGACAGGACAGGAATCAGCTATCAGTTAAATCAGTCTTTCAGTACAGAGATTTCCCAGCGGTCACATCATCAGAATGCAAACAATAAAACAACTTCGTCCCACACCATAAACACAAAGACATAAACCAACTGATCGAACACAGCTACCCTGCAGCTGTACGGAAAAATCCAACCATGCAGACATTTTGTGTCAACATTTCTTTTTTGTTTCCAAGATGCTCGAATCACCATTCAAATCAAATCAAGTAACTATAATAAAGTGGATTTAAGGCAGCAAACACTGGGGTCCGGTGTTTTACACAAGAATAAATTCATTTGAAATAACTTTATTAATAATGCCACAGATCAAAGTAAAGCTAGCAGTGTGGAGAACGGTGCCTTGTAAAAGTATTCACACCCCTTCAACCTATTCCTTTTTTAAAGACCCAACCACCAATCTCTGTATTTAGTTAGGATTTTACATTAAAATAGTTTGCAGCGTTGAACAGTTTTTCTTCCAGGGTTGTCCTAAATTTAGCTCCATCCACCCCCACCATCAACTCTGTCCTCATTACCGTCACAGCTAAAAAAACCCGCCCCCATAGCATGATGCTGCCACCACCATGTTTCACAGTTGGGACGGCGTGTTCAGGGTGATTAGCAGTTTTAGTTTTTTGTGTGTAGGTCAGAAAGTATAATTTTGGTCTCATGTGATTGGACCACCTTCTCCCAACATGTCTGCTGTAATCCCAACATGGCTGGTGGCAAACTGCCAACAAGGCCTCTTATGTCTTTGCTCCAACTAGTGATGCACAATATATTAGCATTAGCATCAGTATCGGACGACGTTAGCAGTTTTTTTAACATATCTTATTGGTCGGATAAGTAAAACTGGCCAATATTAACAACCAATGTTTATTTCCATCTTGTGTTTCCGGAGGGGAGGGGGATGGCCATGTGGTATTTGTTCGGGTAATGTGATTGAAAGGGTAGGGAATATAAATATCAAAAAATAACAATTATTGATCATACCAGCAATATTAATATCGGATAGGGGTATCGGCCCAAAGTTTTCATATTAGTGCATCCTTAGTTTCAAAAAAGGCTTCCGTCTTGCCATCATTAATTAGAGCCAGATTTGTCGAGTTCATAATTTTTAGCTGTCGTCCTGTCAACCAATTTTCCCACGCAAGCTATGAATGAGTGCAGCTCCTCAAGAGTATCCCGGGCCTCTTGGCAGCATCCCTGATTAGTAGCCACCTTGAATGCCCTTTCAGTTTAGGTGGTCCTTTCCTGTTCTATGTTCAGATTATGGATTGAATAGAGCTCTAAGAGATGATCGAAGTTTGACGTCTAACCCAGCTTTAACCTTCTCCACAACGTTCTCCATGACCTGTCTGCTGTGTTCCTTGGTCTTCATGATGCTGTGTGTTCTCTGATGTTCTCTTAACAAACCGAACAACTACATTTATACAGACATTAAATCACACACAGCTGGTTTCTATTTCCTAATTAGGTGACTTCTGATAGCTACCGCTTCCCCTGGATTTTATTTGGGGGTAACGGGGGAAAGGGGGCTGAACACAACACACTTTGGTGATTTTTACTTGACAACGATTTTTCATCACATAAAATCCCAATCCTGACGTTTGTGGCTGCAAAATGTGGAAAATGTTCAAGGGGTGTGAATACTTTCAAACGTTTATGTACATTTTAAAGAGCTACGTCCCAAGAAACTAAATATTCAGTTCCAGAAAATGTTCTTAGTCAACGTTTTGTTTGCTCTGGATTTCCAGAGGTCCGGATCTAGAACAGAGAAGTTCTGACCGATTCAGGCAGAACTGGAAAAAACAGTCAGTAAAAATGTCTGAAGCAGAAAGACGTTTAGAGACGAATGATGAAGAAAATTATTCTCTAAACTATGAACTCTTTTTTGCTGGATGATTACAGGTGTGTAAAAAATAACAGACATCGGCCACTCTGGCTTATTTTCTTATTTAAATTATCTTAGTGTATCTCTTAACTTTATGCTAAAGTTTTACTTCAAAGAACCAAAACCTGTTTACGTCTTTAGTATAACAGACTTTTGTTATTATGATAATTAAACTAACTACCATCGTTCTCTTCATCTTCACCAACAGCACCATTATCGGTATCTGTATCCGCCTCGTCTTCATCCTGGTTCTCAGAGGTCTGCAGGCTCTCTTCGTCTTCCACAGGCTCCTCTACTGGTCCGTGGGAGACAATGTCCACATCTGTCATGTGACCAGATCAGATATATAGACCATTTTGTGGAAGGTTTACCAGCCACACACATGCACAGAACATGGTATAAATAAGGGCAGGCTCCTTCAGTAAGTGGCTACTGTGTGCAAAGTGTGCAGTGAGGCAGTCACCTGCAGGGCTCACAGGACAGTGTCGTCATTCAATCACCAGAAGTCAATTAGTGACCAAAAGCTTCTTTTATCCAGAGGAAGGAAAAACAAAGCAGTGGAAACCGTGGAAAACAACCCAGATTATCCAAGAAGCCCAGTTTAGATTGGACAGAGTGTCAACAAGCTGCCTCAGAAACAAACACACCCAGCAGATACCTGCATCAACGTGCCGATTAATGGACACAAATCTGATTTAAAGCCTCCTCAAATTAACCGTGTGGCCTCATTTGGCACAGCCACACCTGCAGGGATCATGGCTGAGAAAACGTCTGTCACTGAAACTTTTCTATCAGAGATTTTCTCTTCCAATCTCAAACCTGTTTAAAAGAAAACATTAAATATCTTGAGAAGGATTCTCGGACAATTAGCTGAACTTCGTGTGAAACTTTCACTGAATGAATGGCATGCCATGTTGCAAACCCATCTACTGTAGAGAGAGGCCTCTGGTCAAAACGTTTACTGATGATAAACAAAAATCATTCCAAAAGACATCTTCAGTTCAAGCTGATGAATATCTGACATACATGTGCAGCTCCTTTAAACCCCAAAAAGCACCAAAATAAACCCAATGTAATTCTTCAAGCCATGCAGATTTCCAAGGTAAAAGTAAATGTTTGATATTTTAAAAACGCTGTTCTGTAAAAACTAAACGTAGTGGATTTAAAAGCTCCATACCAAAACACCCTGTAAACGATCTGAATCCACAGGCGGCATGTTGCACCAAAACCTTTAATCTGTCAGTTTTCAAAATCAACTTCAGCGCTGATGCCTGTGCCACAGAAGCTACTACTATCTAGAAATAAACTAAATATTTGTCTGGTCAGAACTCCTAAAATGTGAATTTCTTTTTTTTTGGTCTTGTTTTCAGATCAAACTGATGTCAATATCGAACAAAGATAACCAGAGTAAATATAAAAAGACGCTTTCAAATGGTGTTTTCGTTTATTAAGGGGAGAAAAGCTATCCAAACCAACCGGGTTCTGTTTACAGAAAATAATTCGCCCGTAAGTCTGGGCGGATTTTGGTCCACTCTGCTTTGCTGAACTGTTTTATTTCAGCCACACTGGGGGATTTGCAAGCATGAACCACAGATTTGAGGGCACACCACTCCATCTCAATAACATTTTAGTCTGGACTTTGACTAGGCCACTCCAAAATATAAATGTTGGGGGTTTTTTTTGGAACCATTCAGAGGTGGGTGGGCGTGGCTAGTGAAAAGGCTTTTCAAAACATGTGGTCGGGACGCGGCGATGGCGCGAGGGTAAAGCGCGTGGTCCATGTGCGGAGGCGGCCATCACGGGTTCGAATCGCGGCCCTGTCTTCCTCTCTCTCCACCCCATTTCCTGTCAGTCAACTTACAAAATAAAGGCCACTAGTGCTACAAAAAGTAAGAGAAAAAACTATGTGCTTGATCAGAGTTAAGTCATCATTTAATGGTTGGGGGATTACGTTCTTCAACCAGAGCCAGTTTGGTTATCTGGGAAATCATCATTTTAAAACAGTTTTTTCAAATAATGCAATAAATACTCATGTTATTTTTGTCTGATAATGAAATCTGTTTGATGACCTGACACATTCAAGTGTGACAAAAACAGCAAAATTCAGTACGGGGGCAAAAAGTTCTTTATAACACCGTAAGAGGATGAATCTACTGCCTTAAGGACCAGCACGTCATTGTGCCTTTTAGTTGATTTTTTTTATCACAACTGATAGCAACACTTCATCTGAACATATTCCAGGATTATAGAGATGTTCTACAACCTGAATCTCTAAGCTCTTAGTGACGCAACGTATCTCAGCCCCTTACAGGAACCAGAGGACACATGAAGCTCGAGCATTACACAAAAACCAACAAGAAAAGCCAGATTTCCACCACAGCGGACAGACGAACAGGGAGAGCAGGGACTACAGTGAGTAACAGGAAGTCATGCAGGAAGGTGTCATGCATCATTAGTGCAGGATGAAGAAGAGAAGATCGCAGCACACGGACGGTGTAGAAGACGAGAGAGGACATGCTGTCCCAGAGCAGGCCAGAGACATGTGGACTCACCAAGACTGTTGCTCTCTTTAATGCTTTTCTCTTGCAGCTGTTCTAACCGCACTGTAAACAACAGCAGCAGCAGAGAGAAGCTTTGACTAACAGGAAGTCCCAGGAAGAGCTCACGGTTGGACAAAGACACCTTCAGATCCAACCAACTGTTCGTTTGCTACTGATGGATTTAAGGTTGACTACAAATAAAAAGTCTGGACCACATGCAGGATCTATTTTATGTCACAATGAGTTTTTAGTTTCTTTACAGGGATAAAAAAAAGTCATCTTAAAAAAGTTATTGTTGCTATAATTAACATTAGGATAAAATGAATCTACAGTGCTGACACAGAAGTATTCATACCCGTTAAACTTTTCCACATTTGGTCTCGTTACAACCACAAACATCAGTGCACTTTATTGGGATCTCACGTGACAGACCAACACAGAGAAGCATCTAATGGTAAAATGGTTTTCAAGATTACAATAATGAATAAATGAAAAGGGTGTCAATACTTTGTAGAACCACCTCTCACAGCAGCTACAGCGGTAAGTCTCTGTACATCTAGCATGTTTACCTTCACCCTGTTGTTTTTAATCATAGATTTTGTTTACATCTGTCAGACTTGTCGGTTTGAAAACAGTTTGATTAATACTGTGTGTGCGAACACAAGAGCATTTTTATTCTGCATATTTAAGATCCAACTGGACTGATCCAAACAGAATTTTGTTGTATCATATAATGACAATAAAGACCATCTATTCATCTATGTAGAGAGTGAAGTTTAAGGAAAATGACTCAAGCTCAGTCAGACGAGGTGACGTCTTATCACAGATTCTCAGGAGGATTGAGGTCTGGACTTTGACTGGGCCATTCTAATCATAAATCTGCTTTGGTCTGAACCACTTCATTGTAGCTCTGACTGTTTTGTCCTCTTGGAAGGTGAACCTCTGCTACATTCTCAGGTCTTTGAGCTTCTAAAAGGTTTTCTTCCAAGATTTTCCTGAATTTAGCTCCATCCATCTCTGACCAAAGCTTTAAAAACTAACCCTGCTTTAAACTACCCCACAGCTTTCTCCTTGCTCTGTGTTCCTTGGTCTTCATGATGTTGTTTAGTAACTAATGTTCACCAACAAACGTCTGAGGCTTTCCCAGAACATTAATGCTGGATTAACACTCATATTAAATTACACACACGTGAGGCTGCTGAGAACTAGGCGACTTCTGAAGCCAGTTAGGGCCTCTGGATTTTATTTAGGGCTAAAAACAAATGCACAGCACACTTTTCAGCTTTTAATTAGGAAATTATTTGAAAACCTTCCACTACTGCACTACTTAGTGCTGGTCTACTTACCTAAAACCAAATAAAATTCACTACAGTTTGTGGTTGTAACTTGATAAAATGTGAAGATATTCAAGGGGTGTGAATACTTCTGTAGGACACTGAAAGCCAGGGTGGTAAACTAATAAACAGGCTGTGTGTCTGTACCTTGGAGGGCTGCAAGCCTCTCATTTGTGAAGTCATTATCAGCCTGCAGAGCCTCGATGCGAGCCTGGAGAACCTGCTCCTTCTCCTCCATCTCTGCGATCCGCATCTCCAGCTCCCTCTTCTCCGTCGCTCCCTGCAGAGTCAGCTCTTCTTGCCTCCCCTCTGCCGCCTACAGGAATGGAGGAGAGGAGCAGAACAATGACAGAAGGGCAGAATAATGTGGAGCCAGGAAAAGAGGAGAGACATGAGTGGAGAAGGACCGTGGTGTTTTAAGATGGAAGGACGGACAAGAAAGACAGAAGCAAACATGAGATGAAACGTGAGAAAAGTCAAAATGTTTCAGTTTAAAGAAAATATCTATAAATAAACAGCATTTAGTTTGGCCTGATGTGGCTGAAAGTAAAACACTGTTTATTACAGAGTTACCTTAATCTTGTCAGTGAGCTCCTTCATCTCGTTGACGGCAGCGTTGTACTTGTTGGCTAGCTCCCTCAGCTCCTCCTGACCCCTCTCAGACATCTCCTTCAGGTGGGTGCACTCGTCCTCTGTGTTGCTGAGCGACCGCTGCAACACCGCACACACCACAACGTTTCGTTTTAAGCGACAGAACAGCAGCAGTGGGTCGGTGGAGGCAGACAGCGGTTCAACTCTCTCCCTCAAACTGCCACCAGTATACCCAGCATGACGTTAAATAGCAGAAGTGTTGGTATAAGTGGTTGTCCCCATTTTGGAATCAACTGTGTGGTACTTTATAGGTTATATCGAGCTGATCCAAATAATAGTTTGGCTTTGAAGGGAAGTGGCATCTAAGTGCTGCAAATATTTAGGAGTTTTAGTTGATGATGAAAATCTGTCTTTTAGGATTTACTTTTAGTGATCGTGCTCTGAGCAGCATTAGCACCTCATCATCATCATCAAAACTAATCTCTGCTTCTCTAAACTAAGGTCCTGTTCACACCACATCGATCCGCTGAAAATGGGCTTTGTTTTCCCCTTCATGTGAACATGTCTACATGACAACATTTTAATTACAATCTCTGTTCACACAGCAACAGTAGACATGAAAATGGTGCAATTCCCCCGCCCCGCCACTAGTAGGCGGTGTGTTCTTTGAGACTCAACATCATACTCTGTAAAGCCACACTTCATAAAGAAATACAACTTGTGAACGTTTTTTAAATGCATGTCCAATAAACTACCTCCTGCTGACGTACCTCAACCTCTGACAGCTTCCTGACCACCTCAATCTTCTCCTGCAGGACTCGTCTCAGGGACTCCTTCGCTGTGGTCTCGTAGTTGTGTTTGTCCTCCTGGAGAGCCAGAAGCTCCTTCCGGATCCCTTCCTCTGACTGCGACTGCGGCAGTTTTCAAACGTTAATGAAATTCAACAGATCACTTTAGTGAAGAAGTCTCGAGGAATTTCAGTAATCGAGGTAATTGATCCATTTGAGGAATTGTTTCAGACCTAGATTTAAGTCTATGGCATTTACAAGTTGGTCAATAATTTTCAGAGTCTTCAACACAACATACAGTAAGGTTTATGACTGATTATCACTGTTTTGGCCAAACTGTATTAAATACAAGTCATATTGCTGTCATTTCAGGTGTGATATCTGCCTATTTTCTTCTGTCCTCTCCTTACCTGTGCTTCCATCACTCTGTGACCTCTAGCATTTTGGACAATATCATTAGTGTCCAATGTGAGCATCTGCTGCTCTGAGACTCTGTTCTACTGGCTAAATATTACATCAGCATGTAAAATGCTAGCTCATAACATGTGGCCTCTCCCAACAGTCCTTATAGATATAATTTAATTTCCCTTTGGGATTAATAAAGTTTTTTGTTTTAACTAATACTGCACACACTGATTGTGCAGCCCTAATTAAACACACACGTTCTCTGGACAAAGAAGGTGGTGGTGGATAAGGTAACAAGAACCCTTTATTTCCCTAAACAAACTAAAGAGCTGTTTGCTGTCGTGCATTATGGATCTTGTAGTTTTGTCACAGCGTAAAAAACACCTTGGACTTCTTATCCAGAACTACAACACACAGATCAGACGAAAGCTATCTGTGCAACATGGATGAATTTAAGGCCTAAAACAGAGATGTTTAAATGACACCCCAGCAAACCCAGTACATGCTGTTGGCCTGATCTTACCTTAGAGTACGCCTGTAACTGACTGCCCATCACCTCCAGCCTGGAGAGCAGGCGGTCCTCATCTATCAGAGCCTGATGGAGACAGAGTTTACAGTGAGCCATTTTATATATGAGAGGAAATGATGAAAACTTCTCATCTTCATCACCACACATCCCTTTTTTTCTTTCTGCGTGCGCTAAAGTTACTGAGAAGCATCTCTGACAAATAAACTAAACCTGATGTTATCTGTGTGCTTTTCATCACTATTATCCAACAGGTCTTACAACATGTTGCATTTCTGAAGGTTTGGAGAACAGCTTGAAACCATTTGAACTGAGTGGAGGGTGGCTCATTTAACTGTACAACCTTCACCCACACGCTTTCACATTAAAACCCACAAATAAAGACAAAGAAAAGCACAAATCCAGCAGACACATCATAAAATGAGGTTTTCTTCATAATACAAAGTGCGGCTCCTACCTGCCAGCTGCTCTCTGAGGCCTCCTGAGTGGTGGTGAGGAGTCGCTGCAGAGTGGCCAGCTTCTGCTCCAACATCTGCTCTCTGTGTAAGGCCTCCTGCAGAAACAGTCATGTTTCATGTCATTTGCTCCTCCACATGAATAAATGCTCTCACTGCAGTTGCTGCCATTTTAAACGAGCCAAAGTTGAATGTAATTAGTGGGCTGCGATTAATTTCTCCAGAAAACGGGTGTGTCAGCAGGTTCAGACATGATATAACCATAAGAATAAATACATGTTTAGTTATGTTAGATCATCTTTTAGATTTTCAAGTGTGATTTTCATTTGTGGTAGGATAGTTACATATACATATATACAAAAAATGTTTTTTACACTATTTATCCAGTAAAACTCAGTAAAATATCCATTCACAGTCACAGTATTGTGTGATCTTTAAAGCTTACTTTAGGGAAGCCTTTAGTTTAATCAGATCAGTTACTACTATGAAATTAGCTCATTGATTATACCGACTCAGAATCCTAAACCATGTACAAGTTTATGTATGTAAATACAAAAGGCAACACCAAAGGCTACATTCAAGTTTAAGAAATAATCCACAGGTCCTTGTCCTGGAACCATTTCTGCCCTTTTGAGCTTCTCTTCAGAAGAAACTGCAAAATTTCTGTGTTTATGCTGATGCATATTTAAAATGGTTTCACTAAACTAAAGAGGCAGCATGGTATGGGCTTCAAACTGGACAAAAATCCTTGTTGATCACAGATGTTTCACTGCTACCATCAATGGATCACTGCAGTTAAGAGATTCGGAAACAGATGAGCAATATTTACTACTACTACTACTGCTACTAATAATAATAATAATAATAAAGCAGTCACAAATGTACCTCAAAAGCAAGATAACAGCAAAGAAAACATTCAATAACAGATAAATGTAAAGGAAATAAATGTAAGAAAAGGTAGCAGGAACAATAAAAGTAGCATCAATGTCATTGGCTATTTGGAGTACTACCATAGAACAACCAGTAGATGTCAGTGTTTTACCTGTAAATACTGGGAGAGCTGGAACAGTTCCTGAGAGTACATACTGGGAGTGTTGGCTGCAACCTAGATAAATCACACAAGCAGACCCGGAAAGATCATAACTTCACGTGTTTGAAATAATGAAGGGGAAACTAATGGAAAATAAAACTTGAGGCTCTTCGTGTCAACACACTGATACCGCTGTTTTTATCCTGATACACACTAGAGCTAATTAAGAGTGGGTTCAACTTCAGAACCGGTTCTGAACCAGTATGAGGAACAACACTGCAGATGAAAGAATGTTTTTGTTGGGATCCATAAATATCACCTGATAGTATTAAAAACAACATGTAGTTATGTTTACAGACATCGCTCCAAATCGCAGAGTTGGTAATAAATCGTCTCGTCTTAACGATGAGTTTTAACTGTGTTTCTACATGTTCCCTGTGAACCTGACTGGACATTTTTAATCAGGTAACTGTTCAGTCATCAGAACAAAGAGCAGCATTTTCATGCACACAGAGTTGGAGCCACCTGACTTATTCTCATCTTCATAAATTAAAATCAGTCATGTGCCCTGTTCATCAAAGTGCTGTATTTATACATAAAGCTGAAATATGATTGTGAATGCAGCTCCACTAAGAACGTTTTTGGCACCGTCAGGTTTTTCTGGATGTTGAGGTACACATGTCTATTGAAAACAGCTCAGAAACAATAATGCATGTTTTCTCCTGACTTATTTTTACCTTTTCCAACAGGCTTAAGCTCCACAGCTGCTTCTTTTGTCCAAGTTAGGGTCAAGAAGGCCAAGTTCAGATGTTAAGCCTCTACACTAACTGAGCAGCAGTCTGGACCTTTAGGCCTCAGTAAGATAAGATGATAGCCTCTACAGGCTCCTCAGCCTGAGACTGAATGAGATTCTGGGTTAGGGCAGTTCATTATAACAGAGAAGAGGTTCAAATCTAGTCACAGCTCCTCTCAAACACACACATCAGCCTGCATTCCTCAGATACGATCCAGTGAGGCCCGGCCGTTTCACCAGGAAGGAGACACTGAGCAGAGGAGGAGCAGGAGCGAACTCAACACGTTGTTCTAACACACAATGAACCAATCTCCCTCCAGACCACGTCATGCATTTAATGTGACGCCACAGAAAACAGGTGAGACACGCCTTTGTACAAAAAAACACTATATAATGTTATAGGCAATATTACTGCAGTGCAACAGAAAGCCACAAAAGTTCTGTATTTTATACTGCAGTCATCTACTGATTTGTAACAGTGTACTTTGAAGTGAGCTCAGCACTAACAGCCAGCTGCTAGAAACTGATTTCACTGTAATGTAGAAAGAGAGCTAACTTTTTCCCTCACTGCTTAGACTGCTGCATGACTTACAGTGCTTCCAGAAAGTATTCACAGCGCCGCACTTTTTCCACCGTTAGTTATGTTACATCCTGACTCCACTTGGTGTCACATTGATCTCTTTCCTCTCTACCCACAATGCCCCATTATGAGATTGTTGGAAATTTATAAAAGTAGAAAACAAAGAATTCACATTTAGACAAACATTCACAGCCTTTGCTTAATACTTTGTTGATCCACCTTTGGCTCAGTTACAGCCTCAAGTCTTTTTGAATATGATGCCACAGCTGAGCTCATCCATCTTCAGGCAGTTTGGCCCGTTCTTCACAGAACATCTCGGGCTCCATCGGGTTGGATGGGAGATGTCTGTTCAGCCATGTTCAGATCTCTCCAGAGATGTTCAATCTGATTCAAGCCTGGACTCTGGCTTGGCCTCTCCAGGACCTTCACAGAGTGGTTCTGTGAAGGTCCTGTTCTTTGAAATCTTGGCGGTGTGCTTTGGGTCGTTGTCCAGCTAAAAAAATGAAACGTCGCCCCAGTCTGAGGTCAAGAGCTCTGGAGCAGGTTTTCATCCAGGATGTCTCTGTACATTGCAGCATTCATCTTTCCCTCTATCCTGACTAGTCTGGCAGTTCCTGCTGCTGAGAAACATCCCCATAGCATGATGCTGCCACCACCATGCTTCACTGTAAGGATGGTCTCCTGCTGCTGAGAAACGTCCCCATAGCATGATGCTGCCACCACCATGCTTCACTGTAAGGATGGTCTCCTGCTGCTGAGAAACATCCCCATAGCATGATGCTGCCGCCACCATGCTTCACTGTAAGGATGGTCTCCTGCTGCTGAGAAACATCCCCATAGCATGATTCAGTCATCAGCAGCAAAAATAGGGTTCATGTTTTTAAGTTTATAAAAGAACCAGCAGACGTAGAAATAAAACTTAGGTATTTCATTTCATTCTCCAAGTTTTCAAAGTTCAAACGTGTCTTACTGTAACTGTTGATAAAAGACCAAAAGTGTGGCCCAGGAGATCCAATACATTTAAGTAAATTCACTGTATTTATAAAGCACAGATTCGCATCAAATATCGTCTCATATTTTACATTTTACAAAAAACTAAACTCTAATTTTATTTTTTCAGTTCATTTTAATCATGTTGATTTAAAATCAGTGACATAAACTCCAAATGGACCTGGTTAGAAAAGCATGCAGTCCAGCTGAGTTTATTATTCCAGTGTTTTCTGTCTAAACCAGGGCTCTACAACCAGTACAAGGAGCCCATTTCACATCCAGTCCTGCTGCATAAAACCCGTTTAGAGCCGCAAACGTTACTTGACCTTTTTATAAAAAACTTTGAGCTTTTAATAAATAGCTATTAAAGGATTCTGTTGTCATTTTTTAAAGAAGCAGTTTTATTTCTATTTTTAGGTTTTAAAATAAAGAAAATAAAAAACTTTTGCAAAAAGAGAATGGATGCCTCTATAGGATGTTGATATTTGTGGAAAATGATGTAAAAAAACAAAAGCACATAGTTTTCAACCTAAAAAAGAAAAATAGATTTAAACAATATTAGCGGTACTTTTAGTGTCCTTCTGCTGTAGAAACATAATGTATAGATCCCACGAAAAAGCTGCTTAAACCTGCATTTGTTTTTATTTAAATACAATTGTGGTATTTTATCATTTTTAGCCAAAGTTTTTAGGAGCCATCACAGAAGGTCCAAAGAGCCACTTTTGGCTCCAGAACCACAGGCTGCAGACCCCTGATCTAAGGAAACCCAGCCGACTGCATGGAGTCACTGACTCTGCAGCAATCCCTCCTCCAGAAGAGCAAGTAGTGACAGAGGACATTCAACTGCATGTTGTGATTTACTTTGCAGCAATCCCTCATACTGAACATGCATGTGGTGATGATGGAAAGGAGAGCTCTGCTAGAGGAAGAAACCTCTATCAGGACCAGAACCTGGCTCAGTGTGTGAGGACATCTACCCCGACCTTTAGCACGTCTTCTACCTCAGTGTGTCAAAACATCTTCCAATGAAAACATTAGGACAGTTACGATAACAGGGATCTGTACCCAAAAATGACTTATCTTCTCCGTTTCATTTATATCTGAAACGCTCGTGTTCCTTGTTGTCTAGTAACAAGGCCTGCATGTCCAAAGCAAAAACTGAATAACTAACTTTCCACACTGCTTATTGGATTATTCTGATGACCATTTAGAGCTTCAGAAAACGTTTTTTGATATTGAAGCTTGGAAACCTTTACTGGAAAACCACCCAAAAAACAGAGCTGTTCAGGACCCCAAGATGACCAAACGATAAAATATAAAAGGACTTTTATTCCTGTTATTCTATTTAAACAAACACAAGAACTTTGAGTTTTATCTGTATATTCTTTATTGGCTCATCAAAGTTTCAGAAACATTTTGGCAACTTAAATCCCAAATTTCCAAATTATTTAACCACTTTCAACAATGAGAAATATTTTGGTTGGGAAATATTTGAGACAAAACCTCTATAAAAATGCATTTTGTTAACTATAAACATGTATTGATGCTTATTTGCTAAGTAATGTACTGAATGAACGTTTTAATGCATCAGTTTTTGGAGTACTTTCTGATCAGTAGAAGGTGGATAGATGATGGATCCTGGGAGACTTTGCACATCTTTAAATCGACTCTGCTGCACGGTGCAGAAAGGACCTTAAAAACGCTAAATGTTTTCAGTTAGCGCTGCTGTTTGTTTTAACTGGGCCTTAGGCAGAAGTTCTCATGCATTATGCTCAGAGGAGATGCATTCACAGTGTTGACGTATGGGAACAGTTTTTCAGTAAATGTATGTGAGAAGGCGTGAATGTGTGTGATGGTATCAAGGTTGGAGAACAGCAGCTTCCCCTGTTCCAGTCCAGCAGGACTCTGATCCTGCTCAGCTTCCCAATCAGTGACAGAGCAGTGGACGGTTCTGACAGGGCCCGTGTGAAGTATTTTCCATCAATGCACCCTATTCTCCATAGAAAACACATCCCACGATCGTCAGATCTTCAGAGAGGATGAGCTCAAAGTTTGCAGTGTTTGGATCCAGAACCACAGGAGCTTCCTGAACTGCTCCCTGATGTATCAGTTTCTCCTGTAATTCCCCCAGGACCCTTCTGAGCTCTTTTTTCTGCCCCTCTGCAACTTCATTAATAGGTTTGAAGCTGTGTCCAGCGTGTTCATCTGAATGCTGACAAATGAAACATAAAGTCTCCTTGTGCTCCACACAGAAGAGTTTGAATCTCTCTCCGTGCAGACTGCAGAGAGACCCAGCTCCTCCAGACATGCACCTATCTCCCCTTTGTAAGAATAAGTCACAGAGAGTTGCTCCGAGGGTCCCCCAAGGATGATCTTCTCCTACAGACTGGGCTCTCTGGTAATATTATCTCCTCCCGGCAGTTATTCAGGCAGCATCTACAGAAGCTGTGGCTGCAGTGCAGGACAACAGGATCCCTGAAGATGGAGCGGCAGATAGGGCAGCAGATGTCCTCCTCAGATTTCAGAGATGTTGCTTCTGTTTCCCGTGAAAACAAGCTTAGGTGCTAATTATTTGCTCATCTACACTTACTGCTAGTGAGTTTTCTTTTAAATATTCAACATAAAACAATTTTTAGCCATATGGCTTCATTTACTAGTTTTCATGTTTTACTAAAAACACGAAAACAACTAAACCCCATTTTTCATCACAAAAACAAGAAAGTATAATTATTTAATGAATAAAACGGATAAACTGAAACTTCTGCTCACAGTTTTCATTTTCATCCTTTTTGAGTTTTTTGTTTGTTTTTTTTTTTTGTTTTTTTTTTTGGAGTCTAACAGATAAAATGTAGTGTTTAATAGGTTATGTCACTGAGAAAAGTCCAAACAAACATTTTACCAGAACATATTTGTTTCGTGTTGCACCTTTGTTACTTTATCTATATTGAAAAAGCTGTTCGCAAGAGTCATGAATTCCTTGCAGAAAATGAAATTTTAAAAGTACGCCTCTGGCCATGAGGTTATTATTCAAGAGGAGCGTACCAAAAACATGTCAGCTACACACCCTTTGATTTATTTAAGTCTCAGTGACTGACATAATCCATTATTCCACTTTGTAAACATCGTGTCATCCCAGAACCAAAATACTGCTGTCTGATAAATTACTGCTCTCCCATCTGTGGTCATAAAGGTGGTTAAAGGTTTTCTAACATCTTTGTTTAAGCCACAAAACAAACAGGATCAGGAAAAAATAAAATAACAAATATCTAAAATGACTAGTTTGGACAAAGATAAGTCAAAACACTTTTTTTTAAATCAAATTTTGAGTCCGATGTTTTAAACCCTGATTCTTGCCATGGATGGAAAAAGACGTTGCAGGAGGAACAAAATGTAGCTATCACAGTGATGTATGGAGGGGTTGCTGCGTCCCTTTGCTAAAACACTGCCAATAATGAAGGTCCTTATCGAAATAAATCAAACACTTCACATATTGAACACGAGTACACCGCTCACATTTTTGTAAATGATTAATCTTTCATAGGACGACATTAAAGGCATGAGGCTTTGATACACTGTAAAGAAGTTGGTGTACAGCTTGTATAACTGTAAATTTGCTGTTCCTTCAAAGCAATCTTTTCATTTTACAAACGAGTTTCTTCTGACAGGAAGTAATATTAATATTTTTCAGTTGCCCAGCCAGAGTCCTCCGTGGAGGAGGGAGCTAAAGATTAGGGTGATGCCACAGAGGCTCCCCAACCTTGAAGACTTGGAGATCATCACCAACATATCAGAAGAAATATGGAAAAAGCTTGTCAGCATCTGTAAGAAAGGTTTTATTGGTTTGATACCAATAAGGGTTTCCATTGATCCTTGCGAAGGGTTTAAATGATCTTCAAACTGGCCAGTTTTAAACAAAGTTTTTTTTTGCACATTACTACCTTTGATAGATGCATATCTTATTTTCTATCGGAAACACACTTCCTGGCTAAATGAACAGTTTTTAATCTGGCAGAGGTGTTAGTAATTTTTGGGTTAGCCAGAGAAAAACAGATCCTGGTGATCTGAACATCCAAATTTCCCAGAGATTCAACCAAACACTGTACATCCACTGAACAAATGTTCTTCCAAAAGCAACTTGTATGAGACACTATTACCTTGTTTTTAAACTGAAAATAAAATGTGGTTTCTGGATAGATAAGGGGTCATCTGCATGAAGCTGATTACACAGGGGGAGACCTACTGAACATGGTGTTACAAGTTTGTCATAGTGGTCATGGTGGTGGGACCCATACGGCAGCAATAAAATAAGGCAAAGATGACATCAATGGAAGCATCTTCTTTTGATTTGAGGCCAACCGTGTGACACCAAACCAAACAAACCACCGACATGAGCAATGGATGACAGACTGGTTAAATACAAATGGACGTAAATTACAAGAAACCGTTATTAGGGACGAAACAGCTGCCGCAAAAAAAGATAGAATTTACTACAAAAATGATTACATTAAATGAGGAGCAAACAAAAAAGTACATTATTCACAACATATCAGGCACCATCTTGCTAAAACTCCCCCCTTTAAATCCATGTCATGTTTTGTACTGTCCCAGAACCATTAAATTGTGCACAAACCCCTGGGAGCAATGTTTTTGTCTGCGTTCACACACACCTGGGCCCCGTTTCAGAAAGCAGGGTTAATAAGCTCTGAGTAGAAAGCACATACCCAGAGTAGACCTACTCTGTGATACTCAACTCTGAGTCAAGTTAACCGAAGCGAGTAAATAAGAAGCCCTCATCAATGGAAGGCAGATAACAGGATCACCATGGCAACGGGAGGAAATTAGAAGTGTATATTTGTCACCAATGGATTGGGAAAAATATTAATGACGAATATTGGTAAGAATAAAAGCAATACTGCTGCTGGCAGAGCATTGCTGACCAAGTCAAGGCATGAGTGTGATTTGAAGGAAAATTAAAGCTGTATTTCCAACAGAGTAAACCTTCAGATTTTAGTTCCTTTAAACTATTTGCTTGTATGTTATTACAACAAACATCTATTGAAATGCTAAAAGGAAAAGTTAACAGTTGTTGACTATTCACCAGAGGGAAGATTCCAAGATGAGGCCTTCTAACCCAGGTAAGATGTAAGTAAAGTTTATTTGGTAAGTGCCAATCTCAGAACAAACCTTCAGAAAGTGCTGTACAGAAAACCAATAAAATAACACAAACACACACACATTTCAGGCAAACAAATCAAACCAATTGAAAACCCAGTTACTGTTTCATTATTTACCTGTGTTGTACACATGTGTTTCCAATATCATAAACAACTGGGTATCTGAAGTAGAAATGTAACAATGGCTCATTGTTACAGAGGGATGGAACAATTACTAGTGAAGTTACCTGTGCCAGGTATGCCGAGCAACACAAACACTGATGAAAACGTGACAATGGAGGCATTTAACACAGAGTTTAGGAAACTACTAAATGGTGAATGTTCACTACTGAACGAGCTCTGTTTAAAGTGAGCACTAGGTGATCTGGAAATTCCTCTCTGTCCATAATGAGTAAAAAAAATCAACTGTTAGTTCCTGATCAGATAATTTACCTGCTGCACTCATGATTCAGTCTGCTCAGCCAAAACAGCAGTCTTTCTCTATAACAGCCAGATAATCCTGCAGCTTTTATTCCATCCCCCACCTGGGTCTTCTCCCCTCTTGTTAGGGGAGTCTAAGCTGCATGTGTGCACTGTAGTCCGTATCAGCGTTTTAGAATAGAAGAACATAAATAAACTAATTATCATATTCCATTCAGCCATCATTTCTTCCCCCACCTGGGTTTTCTTCCTCCTTGTTAAGGAAGTCTAATCTGCAACCAAACCTTTTCAACTACCAGAACTGGAGTCCAGTTATGGGCTAACTCCTTTTTTGTAGTCATCCTTCCCTCCTCCTCCCCCCAGTGCATCACATATTCACCCAGTAGTGTAGAAGAACAATCTTATATTATCCCACTGTGGGGAAACTCAGACGTTTCAGCAATAAACTGAAAGAACAAATAATGTACAGCTAAACAAAACAGCATTTTCGGATTAAATGAAGAGATGAAAAATGTACAAAATGTGCATATAATAATTGTGCATAAAAAACAGTAACAGACTATTTAGAAGAAAATAGTAACTATTTTCAGTACTACTTTCACCTAATTATTATAACAAGGCTTTAAATTGAGGGCTATATTTCCATGAATTTAAAACAGCCTAGTAACAGATGTTAAACCTACAATCTGAGTGATTTCGTCATCGTTGTCTTCCGCTTCATCTGGAACCAGGTCGCAGGGGCAGCAGACTCAGTAGAGACACCCAGACGTCCCTCTCCCCAGACACCTCATCCAGCCTCTCTGGGGGGAGCCCACGGCGTTGCCAGCAGATGAACATGGTCCCTCCAGTGTGTCCTGGGCCGTCCCCTGGGCCTGCTCCCGGTGGGACGTGCCTGGAACACCTCCAGAGGAAGGTGTCCAGGAGGCATCCGGTATAGATGCCCGAGCCACCTCAACTGGCTCCTCTCGATGTGGAGGAGCAGCGGCTCTACTCCGAGCTACTCCAGGCTCAGCCCCTCTCTCCACCAGTGTCCAAAACATGCGGCCGAAGGTCTGAAGACATGACAACAAAGTCGATCATCGACTTCCTGCCTAGGGTGACCTGGTGCCAAGTGCACTGATGAACACCCTTATGCTTGAACATGGTGTTCATTATAGATGCCAAGAAGGCCGGGCACTACCGCTCAACCCCAGAAATCTGAGTGATTTCTCTAAATGAAATATATTATATAACAAAGCATTTCATATATTAGATATATGAATTTAAAACTTTAAACCTAACTTTACAAGTTATGTCTCTTTACAATTTTTAAAACAAATTTCTCAAGGACATCCCCTGGATGGCGACCACCGCTGACAGCTGGTCAGCCCATGACAGGTCCTACCGGTGGATGACCGGCTTGACCCCAAGACCCGCACAAGACAACACGCGGTCCTGGCCTGCTGTCGTATCTGAAGACAGCACAGCGTTGATGTTCTTGCCCAAGCCATGGTGGACATTCATTTCAAGTACCATCTGCAACACAAGGTGACCAGAACCACGATGGACTGATTTCACTGATTTATCTTCAATGGGGAAGCATTGAGTGTTGAAGTATGGAAACAGTTTTTCAGTAAATGTGTGTGTGTGTGTGTGTGTGTGTGTGTGTGTGTGTGTGTGTGTGTGTGTGTGTGTGTGTGTGTGTGTGTGTGTGTGTGTGTGTGTGTGTGTGTGTGTGTGTGTGTNTTTGTGTTTGTTTTTGTGTGTGTGTGTGTGTGTGTGTGTGTGTGTGTGTGTGTGTGTGTGTGTGTGTGTGTGTGTGTGTGTGTGTGTGTGTGTGTGTGTGTGTGTGTGTGTGTGTGTGTGTGTGTGTGTGTGTTAAAAGGCTGGTTTTAGAAGATAGCACAACAGGGTACGATTCTGTGTCTAGTTTCACATGTGCAGTTCAGAATGTACAAGGTCTTATGAGTGATAAACACAAGATACAAGTTTTCACACCCAACACATAAGAAGTGGAAATGCCTGTCAGAAAGTATGCCACCAGACATTCAAGAACAGTGAGGGTATTTATGAGATATGTCTGGCATCAGATAACTAGGCTACTTGACAGGAACAGAACAGCTGTGAACAGGGTGTTTCAGTTCACAACTGGAGATTAAATAGATGACGTATCTGGGTTGGAAAAGTATCAGGAACAGTCACGTAATAATGGAAAATTATCCCAAATCTAAAGAAAGTGTTGCACACTTCAGCTTGACAGGTTGTCCACATAACTGTTGTTTAGGCATTTGGATCTTAAACAGAGGCACACGTCTTTTAGATTGCTCAAATCCTGGTCTCTGATCATGTTCTGTAAGGCGAAGTAGTCCAAACAGCATTAGATCTTTTCTCTGATGATCCACAAATAGACCGACCTCAACCAGCAGCCTTTCTTCACTCTTAGCTGGTCGGTATTAAAAAACCAAGGGTGCACGAAGGACACAGGAGCCTGTAGAAGGTCTGATCCCAATTTCCAAAAGTAGGAAAGAACTCCAGGTGGGAAATTTGATAACACCTGACGCAGGACAGAAACCTTGACCAAAGGCTTAGATAAATATTTTTCTTTACTTTGTCACAAATTTTTCACTCAATTAACATCCTGCTTTTGAGTATTTATCACCTGTGACTCTTGCTTCCTTTCTACTCTAACCCTAAAACAACAGTTACAGCACAGTAAAAATTAGCATCAAAAACAAGGTGATATTTAATATAAATCAGATTATGCAGAAAACAGACAGTATGTTAAAGAACTGGAAGCTCCTGGCCATAGTCTGCAGGGGAGGCTCATGCTTCTCCAAGTTGCATAAGTCAGTCACGTTAGTCTCCAGTCATTGGTTGGCTGAGCTATCACCATTTGCTTCAAGTTGAGTAACAATAAACAGGGTCGGGTTGGTTTGTGTGCCCTGCGAGGTTTCTTGATTGCTCTTTACTCCTGTTTTTGACCTTAATATGCAAGCTTTTCATTGCATTTTAATCACTTTCACTAAATTATCCGTTTAAAACAAATGAAGCTGTCAAAAAGAAGCAAGCAATGCAAATCTGTGGAGTTTGCTAGACAGTACCTGGACTTTGAAAACAGGCTCTTGGTCGGATGAAACAGCTTCTTGGCAACAGACAGTCCAGCTGGGAGTGTCCAAAACAAAGGATGAAAATGTGGGAGAGCACCTCGTGTTACACTTTGGGCTTGTTTCTCTTTGAAAGTTCCTGAGAACCCCCCTCGGTATCACAAACTCTTTTAAGAACCGCGACATTTCAAATAAAAGTTTAGGGGCCTCTACTGGAAAACTGAACATGGGTTATCACTGGGTCGTTTAGCAGGATAATGATCCAAGATATGTCCAAATCAACACAGACAGTTCACCACACACAAAATGAACCTTCTTCAGTGGTCATTTCAGTCCGCAGATCTAAATACTCACTGACAGGAGAGTGTTGATGATGTAGCGACATTGTGCAAAGATGAATTGTCAAAGATCCATCTCTCTGTATGCTCCATGCCTGCAAAACAGAGGAGAGGAAAGTGCTATTGTTTAGTCATAAGGGGGCTATACAAAGTATTACCACCAGGGATGCTAATAAGTGTTGAGGGCTTGGTAAGTTCTTTAGACATACCTAGATCCAGCCTTAATAGAAGCTCTGCTTCTAAAATCTAACAATCTAGAACATTTTAGCTGTGCTGAATCAACCATCTCCTCATTCTTTATCATTTTAAAACAACACTGAAAACTCTTTTCAAGTTTCCTTCAGACGTTTCTCCTGACTTCCTCCTCCTCTCCAAGTCTATTCTCAGAACCTGGATGTTTGAAGTGACAGCCATACCCAAAGGCGTGGAGGTATGAATTGGAAATAATAGACAAGCTGGGTAGTTTTTGGGCCCAAAACAGAAGAAGGACTGAAGACAGATGAGGTGCAAATATAAATACCATTCCATGACAATGTTATTGTTAGTTTTAAATATTGCACGTAGTCTCATCTCATAAGTCATTATTACCAGCAAAACAAAGAGATGCATTGCTTATTCTGTCTTATAAGCCATTATACAGGATGGCAATATGCGAGGAGATTTTATATCTAGAAACTTACTGGTAAAATATGGATAGCTAAATAAACATACAAATTATGCAATATGTGTGCAAACAAAGCTCAAATATTGAAATATCTTATTAAACATGAGAAGTTTACAAATGAATATTTGCCTGTCATAAAATGCTGGTTTGTTGGTGGACCAGTGAGCAGACATGGGCGTGAGAGCCACATGGTGGGTAGAAACGTTTTTATAACAAGAACTTTTAGGTAATGCAGGGAAACCGAGAAATAACAGCAAAGGACAGGGAGCAGTTAGTAAACAGGAGGAGCCAGTGGGGAGCAATGAAAACCAGAGAGTATAAACACACAGGTGGTGACGGAAACAACCAATGAACTAGAAGAGCTAATCAGGTGAGATGTAGAGCAACTGATGGAGGGAGGCTAATTAACACAGATGAGTGGGAACACTGAGAATTCCAGGAAAGTAAAAGAAACATCAAAACACAAGAATGAACCAAGAACCTAATTTACCTTGAATGAACTGAAATAACAGCAGATAGAGAACATAAATAGGGAAGACAAGAAACTCAAACACAGGAGAATCATGACATTTGGAGGTGCTGTTAACACCCTTTAGACAGACCTGAATCCCTAAGAGCTAAAAAAGCTGGCATACATAATTTAAAATCCTAATTTTAAAAAGACCTTTTACCCGAGGCTGTCAAAAAACTGCAGTGGAGAAAAACAGTAGAATATAATGAATGATCTGGAAATAAATGACCACATTTCTCACTAGCATGTAAAAAATATATCCTGTATACAGTAAAACACAGTTCTGCTGAAATTACACTTAATTTAAATACAAATTAATTACAAGACATTTTTTATTTTCAATATATATATATATATAATGAGAAAAGGCACTTAATTGTTAAATGAGCGACCAACATCATCTTATTTAATACTTTTTCCCTGTATTCTCCGAAGCATCAGCTTGTTCAATCATTTTAATACATCTGCACATTTTTTATGAACTGGTTCTCCAGAAACGATCAGACATTAATGGTTTGTATGTGCTTGGGGACACTGAAGAGCATTTTGTTAGCAGGAACTGTGTTGATGCAGTGATGATCTTGATTAGACTAAATGTTTTCAGTCAGCACTGCTGTCTATTGTATGGATTCACAGTGTTGAAGTATGGGAACAGTTTTTCAGTAAATGTACAGGGGTTGGACAATGAAACTGAAACACCTGTCATTCTAGTGTGGGAGGTTTCATGGCTAAATTGGACCAGCCTGGTAGCCAGTCTTCATTGATTGCACATTGCACCAGTAAGAGCAGAGTGTGA
>JAHUTJ010033063.1:0-41439 GCA_036250325.1 Characodon lateralis | reverse complement strand
GAGCCAAATCTTTCTGGAGAAATGGGGCTTAATGGTGTTTACTTAGTTATCAAATTTAGTAAAATGATGTTCGGGACACATTATTTACTGGATTGAAAACTAAACTTTCTGGGTAAATATTATTTAGGAGCAAGCACGTGTCCTTAGCTGTTAGCAGTTAAGCTAACAAAGGAGGCTAATTGCTTAGCAGCAGATTCAAACACACACCTTTAAAAATACCGTTAATAAAAGGGTTAAAATGCTAGCGCAGACGGCACGTTATGATCAATCTTCTGTTTAAAATCACCCTTTAATAAAGTGTGTCTTAACTTTAAAAACACACAAAGAACACAACCTGAGCATGTGTGCTGCAGATAGCCTGCTAGCACCAAGATAGCTGAGTTCAACACAAACAAAACCAAACTTCATAAAATGAAAAACGTTTAGATCATTTCAATCTAAATCACTTCTATATTATTCTGCTCTGCTCTGCTCTGCCCAAACCTAACCTCTGACCATGCTGAGGAGTTGTCCAGGTGATGACAAAGTTTGAAGAAGGTATCCGGCTGGTCTGTGAACAAACGGTTAGCTTCTAGCTAACCTCCGTGGCTGTGGATGAAAGACGGCCCGTTCTGTCCGCTAACCACACTGCACGTAACTGTAACCACGGTGATGGGGTCTCTGCTCTCTTCCTTCCAGACTGGGAGACCACTCCGCTTGGCTTCATAGAGACCGCTTCTCTGTAGGGAACTTCTCTGGGACAGTTTGCTTCTGCGGGCCTCAGAGAGAAAGTAAGCAACTCTTACACCTTAATTTCCCCATTCATGAATGAAAATACTGGATACACAGACAGTATTTAATTCGTACTTAACTTTGCCTATGATCGATGATCGTATGACATCCTTGGATCCAGTTGAACAGTTTATGTCTGTTTGCCAGCAAAGAGACATTAGTGCGCCGTTCCCCTCCTATCCCGATGATCACTGATGGAAGAGATTGGCTTGTTGGAGAGGGGATGCTATTATTCAGACAGTGGCATCATGGGAAGTCTGCTGCTACCCCCCTTTTCTAAGTTGCTGGAAGTCAGTTAAATGCAATTTATTTTGAAAGTTCCAGAAGAGTTCGTACCAGAGTTTCATGTTGAAATCCATGGCTGGGTCCCAACACTCTGTACCCACAGTTCTTTTGTATGTTTAAAGGAAATTTTTTTATAAAACACAGTGATTTAAAAAAAGACTCATTTATTCAGAAATGTTGTTAGTTTCCAATCTAGGAAAATAATATTTTCCAAAATATTATTTTACTAAATGTGATAGCTAGATAAACACTATTAAGACTCATTTCCCCAGGATGGTTTGGTTCTTATTCAAAATAATATTTCCTTAAATATTATTTTAATATTTCCTTAACAATATGTCCTTACAAATAATTTGCTAAATAAAGGCAGCAAATACAGATCATTGTGGATTAGTCTTCTAGAAGGTTGGTTTTATTCAGCAAATATTTCTTAAAATAATGTTTTATCTGATCTTCCATTGTGAATGGTTGTTTAAAGGTATACCAATAAGTTAGTTGCAAGACTTGTTCCAAGACTTGATGTCCAGATTCCTCAAGATAATCCTTGGTTCTCAAACATAAATAACATTGCATGGTAATGTTGCATCACTCTATTGGCCATGGTTTTTTAACCATCTTTGATTCACTTGTTCATATTGTATGTAGTTGGTCTTCCTTATTCTTTCATTGTGCTTGGTAGTTTAGTTGGATTTTTTTTGTTATAGTAAAGAGTTTGTTTATTGAAATATATTTGACTTTGAGTTGACTTATTTTGTTAATAAATTCTTGTATTTTAAAAAAATGTGTGAATTTATTTCATGTGTGCGCTGAGTTTTGCTCTTCAGTAATGTCAGAGCTTGGCTCATCCCTTTCACTATTGTCCTAAAACCACCGACTTATTGGGCTGGTATTCACTGGACAACACTTAACAGACTGAATTATTATTTAATGAAATACAAAATATTAATATTGAATATTAAATAATATATTCATAATATTAATCACAACAACGGTTTTTGAGACTGAAGAGTTGTGTGACTAACCAGGTTGTCAGCAACACAGGAGCACCACAGGGGAATTTACTCTCTACATTCCTCACTCTATACACCTCAGACTTCCAGTACAAGACAGACTCCAGTCATCTGCAGAAATACTCAGATGATTCTGCAGTTATTGGGTGGATCAGAGATGGACAAGAAGCTGAATACAGGGAGCTTGTGGACCGCTTTGTGGCATGGTGTAGAAACAACTTGAATGTGAATAAAACAGGAATAGGACAAACACTATTCATGTTTGTGGGAGAAGAAGTGGAGGTGGTGGAGGAGTATAAATATCTCAGTGTTCACCTGGACAACAGACTGGAGTGGAGATGCAACTGTGAAGCCATCTACAAGAAGGGATAGAGCAGACTGTACTTCTTGGGGAAGCTTAGGTCCTTCAGTGTTTGCAGCAAGATGCTGCATATCTTCTATAAGACTGTTGTGGAGAGTGGGATCTCTTCTGCCATCGTCTGCTGGGGGGGACAGCATCAGAGCCAGGGACTTAAAAAAGCTCAACAAGCTGATAAAGAAGGCTGGCTCTGTTCTGGGGACTCCTCTGGAACCTCTGGAGATCATTGTGCAAAGAAGGATTCTTCATTAAATGAAGAACATTATAGAGAACCCTGAGCATCCTCTTCATGAGACTGTTGTACAATATTAGTGTCTTCAGTCAAAGGCTTCTTAAGATCTGCTGTAAGACAGACTCCTTTAGGAGATCCTTCCTGCCAACAACAATCAGCATCTACAACAGCTCTTTGAAGAAACTTGCATGAAATGAGCCCCAACAACATTTCATTGAATTTAATTATGGTTTGAATTTGGAACTCATCAACATTTCCAAATTACTGCTACTTTTGACCCCAAACCTTCAGGTGTGTGCTGGAAGACTGAAATGGGAAGTGGAAGTTCATTTTTCAGCTTTAATGAGTTTGGGCATATGTCCAAATTGTATTATAACTCCGGTACAATGATACTCAGTGCCATATCAATATTTTGCCATGCCACATATGTGCTCATCAACCTTACAGTAACTCAGCACAAGACAGAAAAAAATATTTTCTAGATTATGAATAATAATAAGTTCATCTTTCAAACAGGGGTCGTTTTAGTAGCTCATTAATTGAAAAGTATAAACTCAAAGACATTTACTGTATTTAATTGCTAGTACAGTTGTTAAAATAACATTTATAACAGTAAAACAGCTCAGCTGTGGTGAGAGACAAAAAGAGCAAAGCAATGCCAGATGTTGAAAGAACTCTTGCCAAATCCGAATAGTACTCATAAAGTTTCACCCAACTTATTACCACCATTAACCCCTACTACATAAAATAAGGTGTTTTTACAGGAATATTAGCTGATTTACATACTTAAGGTGAATTAAACGGCACTAAACTGAAGAGGTCCTAGAAATTATTTCAGTGTTTATTTTGGGTCACTCATGGCAATGCTGGTCCAAAACAGTAAGAGTGACTACTGCCAAAATATTGCTGCTCGACAACAGGAAGAGCAGCAGACGGATAAAATCACAGAGACGGAGAATCTATCAAATCCCTTAAAAGCTCCGGGGTTCATCAGTACCTACACAAAAATAATGTTGTGCTCTGTTTTAAAAGAGTCGGGCACACCATTCAAAGTAGAGGATCTTCCTATTATATCTATATTCCGTGTCCCCAAGCTAGTACACGACCTTCCATGGCAGACCTGCAGACACTCTAGTCAGTCTTTGTGTCCTTCCTGGCCTGAAAAGGAAAATGCATTCTTTATAAGAATGTTGCCCTATGAGGGAGATAACAAGGAAAAGCCAGAGGATGATGCTACGTCCTCCCTGATGGTAGAAAAACAACCACTGGTCTGGCATCTGAGAGATAGACTTAATCTTTGAGAGCAGCTTAAAAAGATCAGTAACACTCCTGCAAAAGTGAAGGAATACACATGCAACATGGCTAAAGCTGACATCACATGTTGAAATATTAAAGTGCCTGTGACTTTGAATTTTCATGATAAATCTAATACAATTTATGGAAAGAAAATATTTAATATTTTAAAAAGTAAATTCATGCCACTATGAACAGTTGTTGAGATATATGGTCATACATTTCACTAAAAAGGCATTTCTGGAATAATCTTTGTTGTGCTCTTTAATGACATCAAAGGGGAACCCTTTTAAACTGACTGCTGCCACGATGGCCAGCAACACAGGCAGCAGCGACAAATCTGATTTTTCTTTAGATATATTTCAGTCATTAGTCACAGAGAGATGCAGCAGAGTAAGGAGAAGTAAGTCAGCTTTCATCAGATGGCAGAAAACAAGTGCCGCTGCGTGCGGACAGCCATCTATCGACCAGAGTCAATGTGCATGAATCATATCGCACCACCAGGAAACAGAATGAGCACAACATCCGGATTTACAGACTAGAACTCGTTACATTAATAAATACACACATATGTTTATATATACACGTCTATATATTAGCCGTTGTTTACACTAGATCAATTAAAGCAGTTACTGGGTTAACTACAATATTATAAACCAAGTAATTAAACATTAAAAAGGTACAAAATTAAGCAACAAAATTTAGCTTCCACAGTATCAAAAAAGGATCGAGTGTTAGGTGTTTTTCTAAATATCAGTATTTAGTTTCAAATTTTTGTATTGTGGCAACGTCAGGTGATCTTGCAGCTACACAGGTGCTGTAATAAGAAGGTAAAATATAATTTAATTAAAAATGTATCTGACATTTTAAGTCTGACCTCATATATTGTATATTTGTGTATTCTAATGGAGGAATTTAATGTAGTAGTTTTAGAATCCAATCAGGGTTGGAAAGTGCTCTACTGATCCACTTGTGTTGTACTTTTGTGTGCAAATGAATCGATTCTAAATGGTGAATTCTGACTTTGCTAATATGTACCATACTCACTCAGTTAGATTTACAATGAAAATCCTGCTAATAAACCTGGATTGCTGTTAAATATAACACATAGTATGTATAATGTGCACAATCGCTCATTTTGACATGCAGTTGCAGGTCAAAAACACTCCTTTGACTGAGGATATTTACATTAGTTGATTTACCAAAAATAGACAGATTATTCTCCAAAGGCTTAGTTATAAGAGGTAGGGCTAAAAGCAATGCACAAATGGTCTTTGTAGATTCCTGCAAATGGAAGATGGGTAAATTTCGCCAACTTTTCAGTGCTTTTCAGTGCAAGTGCGCACAAATTCATACTCATCATATAGCACTATTAAGAGGCATTTTAATGCAGCACTACAACGCTGTAAAATATACAGTCCATTGAAAAGTATTTGTTCCCTAACAGTTTTCTTAATTTTTTTATCATGCTTAATGGTTTCAGAACATTAAAAACATTTTATTTAGAAATAAAGATACCCCAATTAAGTACAAAATGCAATTTTCTAATGATGAATTTGTTTATTAAGGGAGGAAAGCAATCCAAACCTACCTGGCCCCGGAAGAAACCTTATTGCCCCCTAAATCTAATAAGTCATAGTTCCACCTTACAGTCAAGTGTTTGCGACAACTCATAATAACTCATTTACATTGCTGTGGAGGAATTTAGGGACACCCTTTTTGGCAGAACTGTTGAGAGTCAGTCACACTTAGGGTTTTTGAACAGGAACATTCTCCCCAGACCAGAACTAAATAAAAGGGAGGCAGCATTGAGTTTCAATGCCCCTTCCTCTGAAACCTGAGAGCTGCAGAAACTGTTGGCCCTTTTAAATCAGGAAAACATCAGCGTTTACTGCATCGGTGTAAAACCCTTTGAATTATCCAGTGTATGAATGGTGCTAAACATTAAACTTGCAACAAAATAGCTCCACATCATCACATAACCCTCACCATGACTGACTGATGTTATTTGCTGGAATCCAGTGTAACATCAGATAATAGGAAGCACACCTTCTAAATAGTTGTGCTCTTGTCTAGTCAGTGTACAGAATATTTTTCCAAAAGTCTTGGGGATAATCAACACATGAGACGGGCCTTTGTGTTCTTTTTGATCACGAGGGGATTTTTAAATTGGAATTCAACCGTGGATCCCATTTTTGCCCAATCCCTGTCTTTTTGTGAAGTCTTGAACACTGATTTTTATTTGAAACAAGTGAAGCTTGCAGTGCATTAGGTAAGAGAAGTAAAGTTTATTTGTATATTTTTGTATACCACATTTTAGCAACAAGCCAATTCAAGGTGCTTCAAATGATGAAAACATAAGAAATAAAAAAATAAAAACTAACAACACAAAAGTACACTGCCGTGGAATAGTAAAGGAAAGTAAAGAAAAGTAGGACTAAAGACTGAAATTAATTATGTTTCAGTTAACAGTTTAAATAGATCAATTAAAGCAACTCTAAACAGCAACTCTAATTTTGGTAGGCCTGTCAACCTTTATCTGCATTTGGGAATAATGAGTCCCACTGCGGTTTGCTGGAGCCCAAAAGCATTATATGCGCTTTTGTAAGTCTTTCCAGACTGAGAGATGTCAGTAATTTCATTTTTGATTTGTCCTTTAATTTATTTAGATGGGGGCTTCTGTTGCATTTTATGACCTTTTAGCCTACTTCATTTTGTCAGGTTGAATTTAAATAATTTCTGATTCTAGGACCTGGCAGTAACTGGGCCTTGGTGTGGGTAGTAAAAATTTAAATTAATTCATGATTTAACAAGGGGGGCAATTACTTTTCAGGTAGGACCAGGTTGGTCCTTTGTGAAAATGTGGAAAGACCTTTTTTCCTCCTAATAAATGAAACAAGATTTTAAAACTTCATATACAGTCCAGATATCTTTGTAGTGAAATATTTCAGTGTGACAAAAAAGGACAAAAGAAATACCCCGTTCCAAAAACTTTTAAATGATTTGATGAACAGTATGACGTGTTCTGGTTTAGGTGTTTACTTTAGAGACATTATTCATAAAAAAACCCTTCTCCTTGATTTCCTTTACTGGTACCACAATGCTAAAGGACACAAACAAGTGAGTTTTTACAGTGTGTGTTTTCCACATTCGAGAGGGGAAACATTCCATAGGCCTGATGTAAAGATGTAATTACACCCTAAAGATTATGTAAACAGAACTGTGGTCAAATTTGCAAAGAGAAGAAAAAAAGAGTGAGTTTAACTGAGCTGTGCAACATCTGAACACAGACACACACGTGTTGACAGTTCCTCCAAAGGGACAGGATAATTGGCTGTTGTTTGAGAGCACCCTTAAGCTCCTCATTAGCAGCTGAACGTGGGTGTGCACAATCGAGTTCTGCACGTACTGATGTGTTTGATCAAAATGTACGTCACATCACACGAAAATTCAACACGGACCATCCTCTTTGATGCTTTCCTACAGAACTGTTTTGTTGCAGTCTCTCATACGTAAATATACAACTCAAGATGCATTTCAACTTGTGTGTCTCTCATTAGGTGTCCTGCTGGATGTTGCAACTGTCGGGGTTTTGGGTTCAGTGTGTGTGTTTGTGTTTTGTCTGCACTTTTGTTTTCAGTTTCCAGATGGTGCTGGAGTTTCTCAGGTGTGCTGGGTGACAGGTGCAACTGATCTGCTGATTGCATTGGAGGAGTACATAAGCAGGAGGCTGCCAGCACTTCGATGCCAGAGTGTTTGCCTTCTGTGGTAACAAGCTCAGCCACTTCTAAGCTATGCTTCGTTCTTTGTCTCTAAGCTGATGTTGTTTACGTTCCTTCACAGGCAGAAACCTGAACCTTTTGATCATTCTTCGTTGAACTTTGACTTCAGTTCCAGAAGTTTCCAGACGATCAAGATTACCTATGTTTGGTGAATTTTGTTTGGATTTTGTTAACAGGATTCTGATAACAGGAAGCTGCCAGCATGGTACTTGGACCATGCTGGCAGCTTCCTGTTATCCTCCGTCTCCTGAACCAAGGCAGAAGTGTACCCTGTCCATCCTCCAATGCAAGTACCTGAACATTGAATTAACTCCTGAACTCACCAGAACTCACTCTACAACTCAAGTAAAACCATCTGGATTTTTCTGCTTTGCAAACCCTGGTCCCGACTCCCTCTACCCCTGGCGACCTGCCTGCACTTGTTTAGTAAACCATTCTCGTGATTACAATACAATACCTTTCATTATTTTAGAGTCTTTTATCACTCTAAGAGGAGATAATATGAGGCGAACACCCTGCCGTTCAGTCGGAAAGTTTTCTTCTCTTTTGCAGCCGCTGTGGAGATTAACTGAACAATCATTTGTTTTTGTTTTTTTTTGTTACTTAAAAAAACAACTCTTAACTCCCTACCATAAGGAGATTCATCTTTCTTTCACCCATGCTGGAAGGCTGAGGAAAAAAAAAAAAAAAAAAACTATTAAAAATCTTGTTTTGCCTTTTGGAAAAGTTAAGCATGAGGCACGTGGTGAAAAGATGTCAAGTGATCCATCTTCCGCATTAATCTTCCTGCGTTCAGATTCAAGAACAAAGCTGAGCCATGTATAAATATTTAGCATTCAATAAATTTGAATGCTTAAATTACAGTACAAATGAAAACAATGAAAAACAAAATATGACCTTGGGGGAGTGAAACTCTCATACAGTCCTGCTAATGCTGAAGTGGTTCGACACTTGGGAGTTGGAGTTACCAGAAGCAGCAGGCTTTTTGCCAACAGCTATGGCAGGATGAATGGAGCCAAGGTCTGTTCATTGATTCCTTGGGTTGGTGCACCATTAAGGGCATCACTGGAGTTATGTGTCAGACTGCATACTGGATGCAGTTTTGTAGCCATGGCCCACCATTTCCAACTGGCCCTGACCTTTTTGCAGCAATGTTTCACCCAGCACCTCAGAATCGTATGGTGAGTCAAACAGCTTAATACGGACAAAGGTACATATCCAGTCTGCAAGGACAAAGAGCTTGGGATTTATCAGAAATGCTTTATCAGAAACGTTTTCCTCAATCCTTCACACTTTTCATGCACTTAAAAAAACACTGTCAAAATCATTTAAAGCCAGTAACTCCCGCTCCACATCAACCATTATGTCAATATGAAGAAACCTGTCAAGCTGTTAAATCCAGGAAAATACATAAAAATGAAACAAGAAAAATTGCTGTATTTATTTGCATGATGTTTCTTGGCTTATGAAACCCTGAGTAATTTCTTATTCTTGGTGGAGCAATGCAATTTCAGTTGAATTAAAACATAAATGAACCAGCAGGATTTCATTTTTCAAAACTTGCATGATTTCTGTGATTTCACAGTACAGTGCTGATCTTGTCACAGTTAGTGATCAGTCACTATGTAAGCAAGATTCCAGCTGAGATCAGAAATTGTTCAGTGGAGCTGTCACATATGTGCTCTGTGAAGGATAGGTTTTTGCATTGTACACCTGTGTCAATATAGTCTGCAGGTCTATTCAGTTCTTCTGAAAAGGAGCAAAAAATATGGATACTGAAACATGGTTGGTTTAAGCCTGTACAGTAGACCCAGACTGGGGGTACTGTGGTGGTAACTATTTGAGTTTGTCCTCAACCTAATCACCATGTCCTCCATTGAGGAGGCAAAGTTTGAGGACTCAAGAGAAGTCCATCAAGAGAGTCCATCTCCATAACAGAGGTTGCTGTGTTAACTAAAAAGCTCCCCATTGACATTGCAGCAGAAGTGGACCAGATTTATCCTGAGACACACCTTTTCAGTGACACATTACGGAGCAGGGACAAAGCCTATTGATTTGCAAGCCGTCATGGTGTTCCTGGAGGGGGTGGGGGTGTTCCAACTATAAAGGTATCACATATCTCACCATCCCTGGAAAAATATCTAGGGTGCTGAATAGGACGTTCCAACTGATTGTCGAACCTCGGATTCAGGAGGAGCGGTGTGGCTTTCATCCTGGCCATTGAATGGGGGACCAGATCTTTCACGAGTTGCTAAGGAGATCATGGGACTTTGGTTGTATGCTACACATTTGCTTTCTGTATCTGGAAAAGGCCTAAGACCAGATCCTCAAAGGCAATTTAAATGATGTGCTGCAGGACTATAGGATGGCGGACCTCATGGAAACTAGGAGTTGCTTTTACGGGCTATCTGGTCTTTGTTTCAATCAAAGCGAGAGTTTCTCTAAGTCTGGTGTCATGGTTTTCAACCAGAAAAGGGTGGTCAGTTGGAGGTCAGACTCTGCCTTAAGATTAGGAGTTTAAGTATATTGTTGTCTTTTTCAGTGTTGATGATAGGATGGAGGACTCAGCCTTAGGATGAGAAGTTTGGCGTAGAGCCAAGTAGTAGAGTTGATGCAGAGTGGCTCCTTTGCATCAAAAAAAGTCAACTGAAATAGATTAGGTATCTAATTAGGATGGCTCCAGAGTTCCTCACTTTGGAGATTTTCCATGCATGTTCTATGAGGAGACTCTATGGCAGAGGAAAAATTAACTCGAAGGACAATACATTTCTATAGTCACATGAAAATAAGTCAACACACAACCATTAATGTCTAAACCATTGGCAAAAAAAGTGAGTACAGCCCTAAGTGAATATGTCCAAAATGCCAAATTAGTCATTTTCCCACCTTGGTGTCATGTAACCCATTCTCAGGTCTCAAGAGTGAATAGGGAGCAAGTGTGTTCAATTTGGTGTTATGGCTGTCACACTCTATCATACTGGTCACTTCAAGCTCAATATGGAACCTCATGACAAAGAACTTACCGAGGATCTGAAAAAAACATGAACTGTTGCTTTACTAACCAACACCCTGAAACTGAGCTGCAGCACGGTGGCCAAGGCAATACAACTTTTTAACAGGACATGTTCCCCTTAGAACAGTTATTGCCATGGTAGACCAAAGTTGAGTGCATGTGCTCAGCATCATATCCAGAGGTTGTCTTTTGAAAATAGTTATATATGTGCTGCCAGCATTGCTGCAGAGGATGAAGGGGTGGTGGGTCAGCATGTCAGTACTCTGACCACATACCATACTGTCAGGATCTGTGCCATGTCTGTCTGTTTGGTGTTATTTCTGTTCTTAGCCTCTAGATGGCGCTTGAACCGGAGGAGAGGTGACAGGTGTTCTATATCTCCTTGATGATCTGCTGAGGAGTATTTAAGGAGGAGGCTGCCAGCAACTCACTGCCAGAGTGTTGCCCTTTGTGGTACAGCTCAAGCCACATTAACTTTGTCTTTGCCTTGACCTTGCTTTGCTCTTTTGTAATTTTGGATTTGTTGCCTTGCAGGTCACCTGAACCTGACTTTGCCTTCAGCATCGAACCCTGCCTGGATTGCCGTCTTCTGGGAAGAAGCTATCCAGCTCCATGAACCAAGACTCAAGCCTCCTGTTTCCTCATTGGATCTAACCAGCTGGCAGTCTCCTGATTCCTTCATGCCGTGAATCTCCCTCTGTGAACCCTGTCCACCCTCCTCCTTCCATTGCACCAACTACAGAAACTCTTGGACCCTCAATCATCCTGGCACACCAGTGTTCACTGTCTCCGTTCTCACGGGTAAACAACCTCCTGGTCTCTCCACCTCCCTCTGGCGGATCTCTCCCTCAAATCAGTAAGGCAGAAATATCAATTGAGAATATAGGTCCAGAGTTTCCCCTTGCTTATGGTTCTGTTTATTTTACAGTTGGTGTCCCGGATCCATTCTCCTGCACATTTCTACATACTGTTAATAAACTTCTTAAAACTCTGTCTCCTGAATTGTTTTCTGCATATGGGTCAAATCTGTTCGAAACATTATGACACATACACTGCAACAAATTGGTCTGCATGCCTCTTGTCCCAGAAAGAAGACTCTTCTAATGATTATTCACAAGAAAGCCCGCAAACAATTTGCTGAAGTCGAGCAGACTAAGGACATGGATTACTGTAAGCATGTTTTCTGGTATGAGTATTCCAACAATATAACGACCTCAAACACACTTCCAAGACAACCACTGCCTTCCTAAAGAAACTGAGCGTAAAGGTGCTGGACTGGCCAAGCATGCCTCCAGACCTAAACCTACTGACAATCTGTAGGGCATCTTCAAATGATGGAGGAAAGTGGAGGAGTGCAAGGTCTCTAACATCCATTATGTTGTCATAGAGGAGTGAAAGAGGATTCTATTAACAACCTGTGAAGCTCCAGGGAACTCCGTGCCCAAGAGAGTTAATGTAGTGCTGGAAAATAATAGTGGCCACAAAAAATATTGGGGACAGCAAATTTACCCAGTTATACAAGCTGGACATTGACTACTTTACACTGTATCAAAGTGTCATATCTTTATTTTTTTCCCATGAAAAGATACAATAAAATATTCTCAAAAATTTGAGTGGTGTGCTCACTCAATTGAGATACTGTATATTTGTTAGACCTAAAATGCATAAATATCCAATCCACAAGTTGTGTCCTGTTCGCAGAGTAGCGCTCAGAATTGTTGGCTGAGTGCCAAGAAGAAGCCCGACTGACTGACTATATATATATATATATATATATATATATATGGTGTGACGGCCCACCCCTGGCGCCGACGGGTACCCAACTCTCCCCTCTCCATCGGAGTGGGCACGGGGGGTTCAATGTCTCCTCCCCCGTCGAGGCAACTTCCTCCACTCTTCTCCCCATCCCTGTGTCTGGGCGGGTGAGGGTGTGTGTGCGCGGGGGAAGTCCTGAGCGGGATGGAGCGCCCCCCCGGTTCTATCTATTTGTGGCCAAAACGCCTGTCTCGGAGCTTGTCCTCTCAAACCTCAAACTGACAACTCTTAGCGGTGGATCACTCGGCTCGTGCGTCGATGAAGAACGCAGCTAGCTGCGAGAACTAATGTGAATTGCAGGACACATTGATCATCGACACTTCGAACGCACCTTGCGGCCCCGGGTTCCTCCCGGGGCTACGCCTGTCTGAGGGTCGCTTTGCCATCAATCGGAAGATTCCTTTCCGCGGCTGGGGCAGTCACAGGCGGCCTGGACCGCCTTCGTCCCCCTAAGTGCAGACCGAATAGGGAACCTGCTGCACGACGAATGGGTCTCCGCTCGGGACCGCACCTTCGCCGTCTGCTGGCCTCCTACCCACGATCCCTCCCTCCCCTTCTCCCACCCCTCTTCCTCCAACCGACCCCCCTCCCGGGGGCCGGCTGGTTAGTTGGCATGGTGGTGGCGGTGTGGGCTGGGGCGCCATGTCCGTCGAGCCCCGCATGTGCGGGCGCGGCTGCCGGTGGATCCTGTCTCCGTGCTGCCAGCGTTACGTGTGCGTCAGGTCCTCGCCGGAGGAGGGCCGCTCCAGCGGGGGATCGCAGGGGCTAAGGGAGGACCGGCCGGGCGGCTGGGTCGGATCCACGGGCGAGCCCCTTTGCCGTGTCCGGGTACCCGGCCTGTTCAGAACTCGCCATGAGCCTCCTCCTGAAAGGGAGGAGCCACACAACGGGAGGACTCCCCTCGCCTCAGGGCGTGGGGTGTTCCCAACCCCCCCCCACCTCATTCGACTACGACCTCAGATCAGACGAGACGACCCGCTGAATTTAAGCATATTACTAAGCGGAGGAAAAGAAACTAACAAGGATTCCCTCAGTAGCGGCGAGCGAAGAGGGAAGAGCCNACCTAATTCGACTACGACCTCAGATCAGACGAGACGACCCGCTGAATTTAAGCATATTACTAAGCGGAGCAAAAGAAACTAACAAGGATTCCCTCAGTAGCGGCGAGCGAAGAGGGAAGAGCCCAGCGCCGAATCCCCGTCCGCATGGCCGGCGTGGGAAATGTGGCGTACAGAAGACCGCTTGCCCGGTGTCGTTCGGGGGCCTGAGTCCTCCTGATCGAGGCTCAACCCGTGGACGGTGTGAGGCCGGTAACGGCCCCCGTCACGCCGGGGTCCGGTCTTCTCAGAGTAGGGTTGTTTGGGAATGCAGCCCAAAGTCGGTGGTAAACTCCATCTAAGGCTAAAAACCGGCACGAGACCGATAGTCGACAAGTACCTTAGGGGAAATTACGAGAACTGTTTAAACTCAAGACCGCTATTTGTGCAACACTTCTTTTTTCTTCCCTTGAAAAAACTGCAGTTATATTAAACGCTGACCATACCGTTTCGCGTACTTATCTAGCGCTAACGCCAAGCTTACCGGCTTGCCTATTTCTTTTTATATACTTAGTTGTTTCAGTCTTATGTGTGTGTTCGTTCACACGTCTGTCGGAACGCATTGATCCACCTCCTGGTGCCCCTCGGTCAATTCGGCGGTTACCAGCACAGAATTCACTGGGCAGGTTTTTCGCTCTCCAGATGTTCTGAAGGCTGCGCAGACTGATACCCCACACGCACCGCAGGGCCCCAGGCGGCAGATTTCTAGCGATCCGGCTCGAAGGACCAAGACATGAGAGAGTTAGTAAGCTGATAAACACAGGTTTACAAGTGTAAAATAAGACACAAATGAACCAAGTAAGTTTGACTTCCAAGGGTAAGACAGTCTTCTGCCAGAACAGCGACTTCCTTCTCACAAAGGGAGAAATCCTTGCACCAGCCTTTTATTTACAACTCACATTCCTACAAGCAAAAAGTGGGAATTGGTTCAGCCAATTCTTACAGAGATTTCAACCTAAAAGTGTAGTCATTCCCATATATGGTATAGGCTTGTCATGTCCAGAGAGTGATCCACTACATACCGCATTCCTTAACCTTCCACAAACACTTTTTCGCATTAAAAAAACAATCATAGGAATCATCTTAACTATAGTAGAACTTCAAACATAAAAGTGGTTTAAACTAAACAAAGATAACTTATATACATTTTTCCAACATTTGTTATCTGGGTGGATGAAGATTGACTTGCTGGACCATTCATGCCCCCAAAGAATTGCTGTGTTGATAATTAGGTAAAGCTCGTGAAGAGCTAATGAGGGTGAAATTGATTGTGGCTGAAGAAATCTGAACTTTCGGGGCCACTTAGATGCAAACCATCTTCCATTGTAATACCCACCAAAGCCTATGGAAGGCAAGGCGTTTGTAGAGCTGAACATCATAAGGATTAGGAATGAAATTGTTATAAAGAAAGATATTAGACAGAAAGTGATGCCAAAGACACATTTCTGTTTTGCATGAGTCATCAAGGACGAGTAGACCTGAAGAGACAGGATGCTGGCTGCTTTAGACAAGAGATTTCAAATTAGGGATTTTCCCTGCATAATGATGCCTATGGCTTAATTGAGGTGGCCATGAAGAGTTAGCAACTGTTCTTTGAAAAACCTGTCAGTGTGCAGGAAGTTTAAAAGAAACAACATAATCAGTTGTACTGCTTTCAGAGGCAAAGATGCTTGGAAAGAGGATGAATCAAGAGTAACCCCCAGAAACTACTGAGGTGCATAGACCAGTCTTTTTTTCCTCAGAAAGACGGACGGCAAGTGATTCAAAGTCTTGTATGGAAGGTGCTGGGGCTGTGACATTACAGGAGATGTGCCTGGAGAAAGGAGATTCTGAGGAGGGAGCCGGGAGCCCGGGATGTTTGGATATTGGTGATACCGCTGCTTGTGACGTGTGAGCAGCTGGGAAGGTCTGGATTTGTTTTCAGAGCGGCTGAATGTGCTACCTTCCTCTTTTAGTGTTTGTTGAATGCGTGTTATGGTCCAGGCCTTCATCTCATGGTGGGTTTGAGCAACAGAAGAGGAACACAGTGGCATGGAGGCAAAAATGGTGGATGGTGGTAAAGGTGTGGAGGAAGTGCAATGCTGCCTGGGAGAATGGTTGGATTGGCTTCCACAGCCACGGGTCTTGGGTCTTGATGAATGAGAATAGCTGGCCCCTGATTGAGGACGAGAAGGTATTTATTTGTTTGACTGAGAATCAGTCTCATAAATCACAGAGCACAGACAGTTGCATCATGTAATCTGTCTGATCACAAATTTTGGCACCAAATGGATTATTGAGCAGGTTGTCATCTGAATCAGAGGGCTTGAGCTGAAAAGCAAGATTGCCATCCATGGTGAGTAGAGTAAAAGCTGTTTTAAATTGAGAGAAGTTGCAGCACAGGCTGTCTGTTGAAAGTGATAGACTGTGAAGGATGGGTGAACTTGGTATAAGTACACTGATGGGTAATTAGAGGTGTGGCTGAGACGTGGCCCAAACCTAAGTTAACATATTAACTTCATTTTGAAGACATTCAGAGTAATTTTCTAAAGACAGATTATTTAAAAATAATTCATGAAATGTGCAAGACATTTATTCTAAATATGAAGTTTTTCTTTTCATTTTTGTTTTCACAAACAATAGTTTTCAAATGTCAAGCTGTGCTTTAACCTCCTCAGGAAAAAAGTTTGTTTATTTTTCATATAAAGCGATGTTGGGCTGGTAAAAAATACAAGGCATATATTTTGTTTTTACCTAATTTTATTTGAATTTAAATGTGCACAATATGACCTAATTTGACTAAGCTGTTTGATAATTAGGATCATTTGGAGTGTAGGTACCTTGAAATCTGTACAGTTTAATTGAACTGACTTTGTTAAGTGCCTTGAGAAGACGTGTTGTAAATTGGCACGATATAAACTGAACTGAATTGAATTGAAACTTAATTGAACACACATGAAATATTTAAAATTCAACAGCTCATTATCAAATTGCAAAGCTCCTGTGAAATCTTTGTAAACAGGATATCAAAACATATTTAGATAAAGAAAAGATCATAGGAAAGCACTCACTTTTCATTCGGTACAGGCCACTGACACATCTTACACGTTTTACTCCTGCACCAGGCATTCTGCATCTGAAAGGGCTTGGACTGTGAACCATTTCAGTCAAATAGATGGCTTATTCTCTCATCTGGATTAGGTTTCCTTTTCTTAGGTTTCTCCTTGGGTTATCAGTTCCTTGGCCAAAAGAACTCCAGGTACTGGAAGGTGTTTTTTACAGCTCTTTGCAAGACAAAGCTGTCTTGCCGGTATAAAAGCCACTAGTTGGTGATGGCCGAATCAATAAAGTGAATTATGGTGCGGACAGTTCACTTCTCTGTCCAGCTGGACATTCTGTAGAAGCTGGGCATTTGGTGACAAATGTCATTCCCTCCCATATTTTTTGGGGGGATTTGTATTAGTCTTTGTTGTTCCTTTGATAGGTATGGTGGGGTCAGTTCCATAGCCAGTGGATGCCATGACAACAGGCTTGTTGTCCACCCACTTGGAAATGGTCATTTCATCAGGTCCCTGCACAATCATTTCTGATGATCCTCTTGGTTTTGTGATCAAGATGTTCTTGGCAGTGATGTGGCACTCATTTGGGATTCTATTCTTTTGAATTGTTCCTGTAGCAGCAAGGCCCCCTTTAGCAAGGCCAGGCCCCTTTCTTAAATAGCATCAAGAAGACTAATATTGGTAAAATACCAGTCAAAGTAGGCCAAAGAATCTCTACGAAGTGTCTCAGTCAAACACAGGACTGTATTTGCATTAACTCTCATCTGTTGAAATTTATTAAAGGTGTTCTTTCCCATGTAGATTTCATAATCCAGTACTAAGATGTCTTGACTGCCAAGAATGAACACCTATAATCTTGTTGGATTTGGCTTCCCGGGTACAAACTGACAAACTGGACAATGGCCATTGAATGGAACAATTTGTTCATCAATACACACTCTTGTTGGCCTTGGTAGGTGTAGGCAACCTTGGACACTAACCCTGCGTAATATAGCAAATGTAGTGTGGAGCCCATCCCCCATGTACAGTAGAGATTAGGGGCCTCATGTACAAGAGTGCATAGCTTTCATACTAAAAGCTTGTGGTATGAAGAATTTCTGAAACTTGTGGCACACAAAAAAATTTAATGTACGAAACTGTGCGCAGACATGTCACCGCACACATAGCTTTCGTAAATCACAATCTGCAATGGATTTGACATAGCAACACGTGGTACTTGGAACGCCTGGTCCCCACCCATAAATACATATGCAAAGTAGTATAAATAGCAGGAAGTCACCCATCATGTGTCCAACTAACCATGGCAATGGTGCTTTGACAGTCAAAGAACCGATTCCTTTCAGCGAAAAATGCTAAGAGTGACTATATCTGTGTCATGGTTTTAGCTGCTGCTTTGACCCACATGCAGAACACACTCAGGAAACAGGAGAAGGTTTTAAAGGTTTATTTTAAGGATTATGATGTCTGTAATCTGGAACCAGGAACACATCAACTGTGCAGGGAGGACAGTAAGGTTACAATAAATCTGAGAAATTATGAAGGTATTGATGGGATCTTGTGCTTTCATTGATGAGTGGATGAACCGCCAGAGGGGAAATGAGGTGGGTCTGGTAGTGGATAGTTCGTCTAAGAGTGATGATCTTGATCCAGGATTGCAAGCTGCTTGCTGGAGGTAAGTGGGTTTCTGCAGGGTGATCAGAGCGATGCAGGATGTGGTTAGATGGCAAGCACAGTGGAGGGTGAGTAGGGTTTGCTTACAGGTTTTAGGAGAGGGGAGCCGGAATGGTGTCAGCTGGAATCTTGCCCGAAGATGGTGTCTGAATCTGTGAGGCTTGGAACCAGATGGTGAACTGGAGTGTAAGCCAGTGCACATATGCAACCTTGGGAGGAGCACACACAGAGGTAAGAGACTTCCTAGAAAGAGTTTACAAGAAGGCTTCAGAGGGATAGAGTTTACCACTGTTGGTTAACACTCAGGCACCGAAGTACTGACAGCAGGCTCCTCTTATAGGCGGAAAGGCGGATGGTCATTTTCTGAGGGGAACAAGATGGTTGGCTTTAGAAAAACAATCGATGATAGTGAGGAAGGTGGTCATACCTTGAGACACAGGTAGTCCAATGATGAAATCTGGAGCTATGTGTGACCAGGGTCGTTTGGGTATGATGAGGGGTTGCAGAACAGAGGAGCGGACAGAAGATGGAACATTGTTTCTGTTGGGTGGAGCAGTTCCTGGATCTGGTTTAGTCTGTTGAGCTTGATGTACAAGGTCCTCGTTCTCCCATGTGAGGGAACCTATGATGTAACTGGTGGGTAAGATGGTGGATGGTTCCTTGTCAGAGTCATCGGATGAAAACTGTCTTGAGAGTGCATCTGGTTTGGTGTTTCTGGAGTTGACTGATGACTGACTGACTGACTGATTAATTAGTCATATGCTGTCAGGATCTGTCTGTTAGGTTTGTGTTTGTTTACATTCTGCTGGCAGGTGCTTATCTGTTCATTCAGGTTTATTTATATTCCTTGTGTTTAGTTTATTTTTCCTCATAGATCTTCTTTTCCCCAAGTTTATGTCCTTTATTTCAATAGACATTTCCCTGTTGCAATTATAAATATGAATAAATTATTTAATATTTAATATTAATACTTTAATATTTTGGGCTGTACAGTGGCGCAGTTGGTAGCACTGTTGCCTTGCAGCGAGAAGGTCCTTGGTTCCATTACCATCCAGGGGTCTTTCTGCATGGAGTTTGCATGTTCTCCCCGTGCATGCGTGGGTTCTCACCGGGTACTCCGGCTTCCTCCCACAGTCCAAAGACATGCCTGTTAGGTTAATTGGTCTCTCTAAATTGCCCATAGGTGAATGAGTGTGTGCATGGTTGTCTGTGTGTTGCCCTGCGATGGACTGGCGACCTGTCCAGGGTGTACCCCACCTCTTGCCCATAGACTGCTGGAGATAGGCACCAGCTTCCCCATGACCCACTATGAAATAAGTGGTAGAAAATGACTGACTTTAATATTTTATTAAATGATATTTCGGTCTGTTGAGGGTTGTCCTGTGAAATCCAGCCCAATAAGGCGGTGGTCTTTGGACAAAATTGAAAGGGATGAGCCAAGCTCTAGCATTATTGAACAGGAAAACTCTGTACACACACAGGATGAATTCATACAATTTCTTAAAATACAAGAATTTACTTACGAAAATAAGTCAACTCAAAGTCAAACATATGTCAGTCAACAAACTCTTTATTATAGTAAAACAACCCAACAAAACAACCAAGCAGAATGAAAGAATAAGGAAGACTAATGGGCTACATATACAATATGAACAAGTGAATCAAAGATGGTTGACAACCATGACCAGCTAGTGATGCAACAGTACCATGCAATGTTTATGTTTGAGAACCAAGGATTATCTTGAAGAATCTGGAAATGAAGTCAAGTTAGTCTTGGAATTAAATTAGGCAATAATTGGTATACCTTCGAACAACCATTCGCAATGCAAGATCAGATATTATTTTAATAAAATAATATTTTAAAGAATAATTTGCTCAATAAAACCAACCTTCTGGATGACTCATTCTCAATGGTATTTAATTAGCTGCCTTCATTTATTAAAATAATATTTAAAGAAATATTATTAAACAGATATTAAAATAATATTTAAGGACATATTTTTTTTTTTTATAGGAACCAAACCTTTTAGATAAATGGGTGAGCACATGTTCTTAGCCGTTAGCGGTTGGAGCTAACAAAATAAGCTTATAGCTGGTTACCAGAATCAAACACATACCTTTAAAATACCACTTATAAAAGGGTTAAAATGCATAAGCGTGGACGGTGCGTTATGCCCGACCTTCTGTGTTTAAAATCACCCTTTAAAAAGTTTGGCCTAACTTTGAAAACACAAACACATAAACTGAGCACATGTGCTTAACAGCTAATCTGCTAGCACTAAGATAGCTGAGTTTTCAACAAAAACAAAACCAAACATCATAAAATGAAAAATGTTTAGACTATTTCATTCTAAACTACTTCTCTCTGCCCAAAACACTACCTCTTACGTGAACCGTGCTGAGCAAACATTGTCCGGGGTAACGAAGCTGAGGAAAGCATCCTCAGTGAACAAAGGGTTAACTTGCAACTAACCTGTGTAGCTGTGGGGTGGGGCGGCACGTTCTGCTGTGCCGACTGAACTGCACGTTACCGCTGTAGCCACGGTGATGCGGTCCCGTTGTCCTTCCATCAGACCGGGAAAAACTGCTCCACTCGGCATTGTAGAGACAGGGTCTCTGCTGAGAACTCTCTGGAACACAGTTTGCTTCTGTAGACCTCAGAAAGAAAAGTCAAGCAACGCTTGTACCTTAATTACCCCCGTTTGTGAATGAATGAATACCAGATACACAAACAGCAATTCATTCCTACTTAACTCAGTGCATATGATCGCATGATCGTATGACTCTCTTGGATCCAGTTGGAAGAGTTACGTCTATTTGCCACCAAAGAGACATTAGCGAGCTGTGTCCCTCCGTTCAGTTCCGCTGGGGACCTGTGTGGAAGAGGTCTGTTTGTTGGTGTGCGGAATTTTTATTCAAACAGAGACATCATGGGAAGTTCCAGAAATTTTCTTACTGGCCTTTAATGTTGTAACCCATGGCTAGGGTCCCAAAACTGTTTCTTCCTGCACTCTCTCTATGTTCATGTTAATTAGTCACTCTACCTATGTATTGCTTAGGTCCCCTGGTCTCCAGCTATCTCACATTCTCCTGATTAGCTCCTCTCCAAGTTCTTCTTGTTCATGTCAGGTACAGTACTGACTCGGCCTCGCTTAGTCCTACTAAGAAGGAGGTACCAAAAAAGTAGGTACCGGTACTGAAATAACAGTAATGGAAATGCTCGCGAAGCGAGCTGAGTCGAGCCAAATTGAGCCAGTGGAAAAGGGGCATTATTCACAACACAACATGACAGAAGGAACCAGTCAAAAAACCAGTCAAAAAAGGGGCCTAGCTGACAAAGCTTGGAAGCCGCACCAGCCAGATATGGGGAGGACATTGACATCTTGCCCTCTCCCCTGTTGCTCAAAGAAATGAAGGAGACTTTTGGAGGTTTGCGGCTGGTGCTAGCATGACCAGGTTATGGACCGGGTCAGAACTGCTCCTCTTTGCCCCCTCCATCTTCTGCCTCAAGACAGCCAGCAGTCTCTTCCACAGACAGCAACGTAGTCTCGACTCTTCAGTTCCAGTCTCCGGTGTGGGTCGGCTCGATGCCTTAGCTCCTGCCTCCACTGTGGGTCAACTCGATGCCTCTCCTTCAGTCTCCGCTAGAGGACTTCTAAGCGCCTCAGCTCCTCCTGATCGGTCATTACTCCTGCACCACTTCCTGCTCTAGAGGAGTGCCTTTGCCTTCCTGTTTTAGAAGAGTTTGGGGACAAACCACCTATCCTTCCTGTTCCAGAAGGGTTTGAGGACAAACCGCCTCCAACTTTAGAGCCTCAAGGGCGCCGCTGCACATCATCAGGGCTCCAGTGGTTCCGGCACCGCTCTCCAGAGCCCCACAGTGGGTGCAACCAGCTTCCACGCCATTCTCTACAGCTCCTTTGGGGGTCCTCTACGCTGCTCAGTTGGCCTCCAGACCTCCTGCTAATTCTCAGTTGTCGCAGGCCTCCAGACTCCTTCTCAGTCATCGCAGGCCTCCTAGACTCCTTGTCAGATGTCGCAGGCCTCCTAGACTCCTTCTCAGTCGTCGACGGTAACTGTGGTCTCGACCTCCCGGCCGTCTACCAAAACTATGTGCCTGCTTGGGTTGACCTCCCGACGGTCCACCTGAACTGTTTTGTTTTGTTTCTTTACGTTCATGTTAATTAGTCACTCTCCCTCTGTATTCTCCGGCTGTCTTGCATTCTCCTGATCAGCTCCTCTCCCACACTGTAACAAAATGACTGTGGAATTTATATACAAACTATGTAAAATCTCAACAGGAAAATATTGTAAACTCGAAAACATATATGTTTTGCTTAATTCACAGTAAACCTTTGTAAACTGTGAAACAAAATGTTTATGCTGTTTTTATAGCAATAATATGTGAGTTTATTCAAATATATTTGTTAAAATTACAAATGGTGGTAAAAAACACAGAAGTTTTTAATACTCATAACATTCCAATACTAGAACAACTATAGTTTTTTGTCAGTAGTTTTGAAAATACACAAAAAAATATGAAAGTCACTTTACAATTTTCATCTGTACTTTTTAAATATATTTTTAAATAAATTTTGTTCAGTAATGTTGCATTGTGAATCTGGGACGTTGCCTATTTATTGATGTAAAAAATATCAAATCCTAAGAACATTATTTATAAATATTTTTTGTCTGAACCATAATACTTGCATTAGTCTTTTAATGTAATCCTTACCAGCCTTCTATTTAAATTGATTTTTAAAAATGATACTAAGCTAACAGTGCCTCCACTAACATAGTCTTTAAATTGTAACCAATACTTAGCCTACTAGCTTTCTTTATTTGTTGATTTAAAAAAAGAAGAAATAATTAATAATGGGATAAGAGGAAACACAAAGTTCTTGCAGTCTATCTGTCAGTAGCTAATTTACCCATTAATTTGCGTTCAAACACTGATAATATATTTTTAGAATTGTTGTGTGTTGAGAATGACCTTAAACGCTTTGGAATAAGCAAAGTTTTTCAGAGTCGTTGACAGATCTGAAATCCTTGGAAACAGATGAAATACATGTAGATGGAGAAACTGTAAAAAAGGTCTGTACTGCATTGCTGAGGATAACTTGGGTTCTCATTGCATAGGTGGGTTTACAGAGAACTTCAGCCACTCTCAATATTTCCGCAGTTACTGCGAAATCACAAGAAGTGAGTGTAAAGGTTGAACCAAATGCTTGCAGTCTCCCATGCACCCCAGAGACATATGACGCTGCTGTTGCTGATCTTCAGGCTGAAAACATCCAAGTCAGAGGAATAAAAGTAATCTCTGTCTTTAACAGCCTGGTCTGCAGCCTTGTTTAGGCCATGACCTCTTTGAAGGAGTTTTATCATATGATCTAGCACTGTACCTGAAGAACATTATAAAAAAGAAAAAATGGTTCACATACACACTCTAAACAGGTGCATCAAACAGTTTAAGTACAAAGGATCTGAAGCCCGCACAAAGCCATGTGCTGTCAACCCTGATGGGTCTAGATTATTAGGGCAAGCCATTCAAAACTGTAACCTATTGAGGTTGTTACAGGTTTTGATTGGTGGCAAAGTGCAAAACCGAAAAACTATTTCATGCATCCATCTTTTGTAGAATTGATTACTACAACAGTGTCTTCACAGGTTTGCCTAAAAAAGTCGATCAGACAGTTGGAGCTGATCTAGAACGCTGCTGCCCGCGTCCTCACTAGAACTAAGAAAGTGGAGCATATCACCTCATTTCTAAAGTCCCTACACTGGTTACCCGTATCTCAAAGAATAGAATTTAAAATACTTATGTTAGTCTACAAATCACTGAATGGCTTAGCACCAAAATACATTACAGACTTGTTGTCAGTGTATCAACCACCCAGACCTCTCAGGTCTTCTGGCTCAAATCTACTCTGCATACCCAGAACCAGAACCAAACATGGAGAAGCAGCTTTTAGTTCTTATGCTCCACTAATCTGGAATAAACTCCCAGAAAACTGTAAAAGCGCTGAAACCCCAAGTTGCTTTAAATCAAGATTAAAAACTTTTTTGTTCAGAGTGGCCTTTGACTGTGCCATCTAAAGATTATTAGTTAATGGTGTGGAAATGGTATGCATAGTGTGGAAACAATCATCTCATCTTGAACGTGAACAAAGCAAAGAAGATGATTGTAGAGATTTTAAGAGAAACAGGAATAGGTCAAACACTATTTCCATCATGGGAGAAGAAGTGGAGGTGGTGGAGTATAAATACCTTGGTGTTCACCTGGACAAGTCTGTTTTGGAGAGTGTGATCTCTTCTGCCATCATATGCTGGGGTAGCAGCATCAGAGCCAGGGACTTAAGCTCAACAAGCTAATAAAAAGGCTGGCTCTTTTCTGGGGACTCCTTTCGAACCTCTAGAGATCATTGTACAAAGAAGGATTCTTCATAAAATGAGGAATATTATGGTGTTGGACCACTTGTTGGCTGAATATTGAACTATTTGCACGGTGCTGGACGCCACCAGGCCTCCTGGTGTTTTCGGCCATTTTGTATCCAGGACACTCCACTCCTACAAATCCCGTCGGACACTACGACTGATATGACGGGGCGTCCCAAGTCTGACATCACAAGACGCTATATAACAGGGCCTCCATTTTGAACACTCGCCTTCAGCTGGAGACCGGGTCCGGTTACCAACATCTGAAGCATCACCTGGAGAAGAGTCCTGAGTGGATCTCATTTATTCTCTCTTGTTGGCCAACGAAGAATTTATAAAAGAGGTTTCTGGAATAAGAAGGCCAGAAATTTCACTTTGCCGATCGAAGACGTGAGCTTAACACGTAACTAAAAAAACACGGAGTTTCAAGGAGAAGGCTTCAACAAAGTAAAACACATCCTTTTATTAATTTTATTTCTTTATTAGGAATAGCCGGGCAGGGTAGAGGAGATTTTTAGTGCAGTTAGAATCTAATGTGTTCTGAATGATATGTGCCTGTAACCTTGTTATTGAAAATTTGCTGTGCCGTGTTTGACGTCTGGAGGCCGCTGCGCTCCCCAGCTTTGTGTGTGTTTTGTGGGGTCATTGAACACCTGAGAGCAAGCGCAGATGCGCTTTGAGACTGGNTGCCGTGTTTGACGTCTGGAGGCCGCTGCGCTCCCAGCTTTGTGTGTGTTTTGCGGGGTATTGAACACCTGAGAGCAAGCGCAGGTGCGCTGTGAGACTGGACTATTAAAATAACCTCATGGTGAATTTCCCCATTTTCTTTGTCTTCAACCTCACTGCTTGTTAACTTGCCGCCAAAAGTTTTATAACTCTTTGTCTGCTCAAGAGTTGGGGGAGGTTTTATGACTGAGTATAACTGAGTTACAGTTGGAAAGCCACAATTACAACACCAGAAGACATCTTTGGTCTCGATTCATAAATGAGGATTTTGGTTAAGAAATGAATTTAGTCAAATTATGATTTTTTAATTATAATTATTGATAAGGATTAATCAATCAATAATCATAATTCCTAACAGCACATACTAAGTGTAACAAAGAATTTAACATGATTTTGTTTTCTTCTACAGTAGCAGGAAAAGCAATTCCTTTATAAAATGTGGTCACGGTGTATATTGTAATGAAACAGATGGCCTATTGAAATTTGTGCAGCTGCTTTGCATGCTGGACTGCCCTCCTCTGAGGCTTTTTCATCCCAAGGAGAAAAAGAAATTGCTCAAACAGTAACCCCCAACACACACACACGAACAAACGCACTCCTGCTATACAGTAGATGCAATTTGAGCTAAAGAACTTGCACAACACACTTCAATCAGTACTTTTTATCCTCTCAATCTAGAGCATCTCTTTCATTTGTACCAGGGGACGTAGCAAAATTAGTCTGGTTGACAGATGCTTATTTGTGGACAAGGTTTTAATCATGTTTTTGTTTTTCACACAATAATTTGCATTATGGGCTGCATGCAAACCTCAGCTTTTGCACTATGCTCTGCGGCAGTCTTTACTTGCTTTAAAGAGATGTTGAAAGAAAGATGTAAAAACATTACAAGTGCAGCGGAGGGGGTAATTATTCTCATGTGGTTTTGTTCCAAATATTTGGTCTGAGTTGGTGCAACAGCCAGAGAGACCCAGCAGGCTGTAGCAGCCGGGTTTTTCCAGTTACAGTAAATGTGAACCAGAAGAAATCATTAGAGCGTGTGTTGTGTCTGCGGGCCTTTGAGGGTGTTAGTCATAATTCATTCAGCTTTGAAGAGGAGAATAGATGTATATTATTTATCATTTTATTTGAATTCTTCTAAAGAGACAAAAAGTTGAGTGATTTCTCCAGGGAGATTTTACAGGCACTGTAAGAAAAACAAGATGAGGCCCTGAGGTCAGTATCCAGAATTTAGATGTCAGGAAATGTTGCAGGCTAGTTTTTATTGGGACAAGGACCTAAATTCCCTGACAGGCAAATTGTCCTGAATGAAAGAATAACCTAGACCTGATCTGTCTGAGGACTTTAGTTTGGGCAATCTCTATTTCATCTTCATGGAAAATTTTCTCACAAGCAACCAGTTACAAGATTTCAGTTAATCACAGCTCAGCTTTTATGTCTTCAGTGGGGCATATGATAAGCAGCCTCTGTGAAAACATCATTGAAAGCATCAGGGCCTGTATTCACAAAGCTCCTAGTGACGTCATTTTAAGAAAAACCCTAGAATTTCTCAAATTCTAGGATTTTTCTTAGAATTTTCCATCAGTAAGATAAAAGTGATTCACAAAGCACCTTAGGCCTCAAGAGAGTACTTAAAGAGAACAAATGGTAAGAGTAGTGAGGAGGACTTAGTGAGAAGATAGCGGAAAGATCGAAAGAGAGGAGAGACAATGAACAACAGTGAATTCACAGGATGTTGCCAGCTACACCACCCCCTAAACAGTCGAGTAAATGAGCACATAAACCTCTATAACAATCAAACCATTGTTAATATGGAGATAAGATAAACTTTATCATCCCAATAGGGGGAAATTAAATTGTTTTATCAGCAAGACAGGTTAAAAATGCACTTCTAGTAAGTTAATATTAGAAAGGATAAATAAATAATAGAAAAAAATAATGAATGACGATGAATAAAAAGTGCACAAAATATTTATAGTGTAAAATGCTTTCAAAAATAAACAATGGTAAAAAATTGTAAAAAAAATAAATAAACCTAATTATACACTCTAGACAAAAGAAAGTACAATACACTAAACCCTAGAAGGAAGATATAAATAAGGTGAATAAGTATTTGCTGTATTGTACATGAGGAATGCCCATAGCCACAGCCTAAATGAACGTCTACAATGCTCCCTTCTCTATGGAGAAGTTCGCTGGTGGGCTGCAATCGCTGCTCTCGCTTCTGAATGCAGCAGGTACAGCTCTGCTCACATTCCAGGCTGGTGCATGAAAACAGAGGAAACGACGTACTGATCTACTTGGGAAGGGGCTTCCAAGTATGCCTGTTTGTTAGCACAGTGATCTGGGACCAAATCTACCTTTTAACACTCTCCTCCACAAGCAGTGCCAACAGCAGGCTCTGCTCCTCTGTCCAGTTCAGGTTTTTCCACCATTTGTTTCTTATTTACTTCTGAATTTTTTGCCAAATCAAAACTCTTTATACAATAAGTTAATCACAGTAAAATGGTGACAGGTGAGTGTCCACATTAATATCAAATAGCTAAAATAGAAAAATGACCAACATGGCGGGTAAACATTAGAATAAGCAACTCAAAAGAATGACAGACATGTAAATAAGCTACGCTCAATCATTTTGATGCTGTGTGACAATTTAATTTTGCTAAGTTTTATTGTCATGATTTACACATTTCTGAATGCAGTCTAAATTCTATCATCGGTTAATTTCTCTACGTTGATGACAAGGAGGCATTTGTTTTTGTTTTATTTTTTGTTTTGTTTTGTTTTTAACAACCAATCACAGCTCTTAGTAGACAGCGTCACACCTAGCAACCACACCTCCTCACTAAGATAGGAATTTCTGTCATCTCCTTGCTCAAAGTTGCTCTCAGCAGCAAACTGAATCACTCTGAAGCTAAGACTCCTTGCCAGGATTTTTTAGGCAAAAATAGGAGCTTTCTGAGACGACTCTGAGAATCTTTGTGAATACGGACTCTGGACTTTATCTCCTCCCAAAGCATGTTGCAAATGTATCTTTAAAGGCACACATAAATCTCAGACTTTTTAATCTGCCTGTTTGCTACCCACATGACCTTCTCTTTTTAGCTACATTATATTTGACGCAGGACGTTGATTTTATTGTAAAGATGGAATATATTAAAAATACAAAAGGTACAAGTGGTGTGGTTGGTACCACTGTTGCCTTGCAGTAAGAAGGTCCTAGGTTCAACTCCTGGCTGGGGGTCTTTCTGCATGGAGTTTGCATGTTCTCCCCTTGCATGCGTGGGTTCTCACCGGGTACTCCGGCTTCCTCCCACAGTCCAAAGACATGCCTGTTAGGTTAATTGGTCTCTCTAAGTTGCCCTTAGGTGTGTGAATGAGTGTGTGCTTGGTCATTTGTGTGTTGCCCTGCGATGGGCTGGCGACCTGAGCAGGGTGTACCCTGCCTCCTGCCCATAGACTGCTGGAGATAGGTACCAGCTTCCCTGCGACCCACCATGGAAGAAGCATTTTAGAAAATGACTGACTGACTGACAAAAGGTACAGCACAAAACCAGATGATTTTGAGCATAGCCAGTCATTCATCCAGAACATAGCTTTTTTCTATTGGAATCTTCTAAGAATACCAAACATGTGGTCTTGATGAGGAAAAATCTTGAAGGATGCTGAAAAAGAATTTTCCTTAATTGAAATAACTGTGAGGAGTTCGTTGTAGACATCTACCAGTCTCTGACATCAGTCTAAGCAAAGTTTGCTCAACTCCTTGCATTCAGCTGTGAGATGTTTGAGGAGTTTTGTTTCCAGGTTCAGCCTGTTTTAGGTCAGATCACACCACCTCAATGAGATCAATATCTGGGCTTTGACTTGGCACAGCACTTTCCATTTGACAGTTCTCAGCCAGTCCTTGGTGGACTCACTGGTAGGTTTGGGGTTATTGTGAAGTTAGATGGTCCAATTCTGCTTTGGGTTTAATTTGTTACAGATGGTGTCACATTTTTCTTAACCACCCTCGGATGCACAGTAGAACTCATGGTAAAAAAACATCCCCAAAAACATCCACCTCCATGCTTCGCAGTTAGTATGAGGTTGTTTTCCTAGAATGCTGTACTTAGTTTATGCCAAACATGTCCTCTTCTCTGGTGAATTACAGAAATAAATAAACTTTTTATTGATATTCTAATTAAAGTAAGATGAACCAGTATTTTCTTTATCATTATAGATAATCACACACAAATAGTTTTCTGTTCTTAGATTAGTATCAACAATATGGGTGAATCTTAGTACCTGGAATCTTTGATCCTGAACTTTTATGGCTGTAAAGAAAATTATCTTTCAGTCAACTTTAAAAGGTGCATATATTTTTGTTGTTTCAGAAATGTCAGTCTCTAGTGATGGGTCATTTAGTCTCGAGGCTTATTTTCTAAAAAACCTACAGCACTGAAGGAATCATTGTGAGGCACATCTGGTAACATTATCTATGTTTGGGTTAGCATTGTTGGCATACCTCCGTGGCTTTCGCTTACTGTATGTCTGTGTTTCACACCACTGCTCGTAACACAAGTTGCTTTGTACCCCATCCCAGCCTGGTAGGAGGCACCAAAGGAGACTTCTGTGTATGTTAAGCTGATGCAATTTATAATAAAAACTAAGATGAATGGAGAGGTTGTTTAACTACTGGAAGGTTTCAATAAATGTGAGAGATCTTTTCATTTTAGTGTTTCTGTAAGAATTGACCCCCAGAGTTTCTTTGGCTGAAACACAGCTTTCCAGATATTTGCAGGGTCTGTATTTCGTTGAATTTCAAGTTAAAAAGAGCATCAGATGTTTTTCTTTTCTGTCTCAGAGGTAAAAATGTTACACTAGTACCCAGACAGAAACACTCAAGGATTTCCTAAAATATCTCACTAAAGTAAAAAGTGCCAAAATATTTCTAGACACCTGCGAAATAATAGCTTGTACTAAGTCTTGCTTTTTTGTGTAATATCCCATGACCCCCTGTCACAGGCCAATTGGGTTTGAGTGAGTCTGTGATCTTGACTCAGAAAGCTGAGAGCAGTAAAGTCATTATTAAACCACCGGAACTGCCAAAAGGCTTATTCCCTCAACAACCAGCAACCTCGCTCGCTAAGTCAAGCCACAAGGATGTGAAAGGGTATCCGAGGTTTCAGTTTCTCCTGCATGTTTTCCAAGAATACATCGTTTCTCTACATGAAAAGTTGGCAATCTGGTGCCCTGTTGTTTTACGTTTACGCAATGTGCAGCTGCTTTACTAGCGGGAATGAAGATAATTTAAAAAGGTGCAAAGAGAATTACATCATTCTGATTGTTATGCAACACAAAGTTTTGGCAGCAAAATAAAATTATCTTGGCAGCTTGATAATGTGGTAATAAATGCATCATCTGAGCATGCAACCAAACAAAACAAAAACATAAAAAAGGTGAATGAGGCATACGATGATTTAACAAACAAAGAATGTTTAGGATGATTAGATCCAACACCTATGGTTTAAACTGTACATCATAAGAATTTAGGACATATTCCATTTTATATCCTTACTTATAAACCACTTTAGACATCTGGACTTTGTAGGGTGGCAAGAAGAGAGATCTTGTAAAAAAAACAATAAAAGTTAAACTTTGCCTTAAGCCATGTAGGGGACACAGCAAGCAAGTGGAAGAAGGTGCCCTAATCAGATCAGTCAGACCACAAATCTAAAAATACAGCCAAAATTACAAGGGAATGGTTTAGAGCAATGCTAATTAATGTTATCTTCAGCTTTTTTTATTTACAAGTAATGGGCAAAAACAAAGCCTCTTAATCATGGTTTGGCACATTTTGTCCTTGAACACTGGTGTCCTGCATGTTTTAGTTGTGTTGCTGCTGTAACACACCTCAGCCAAGCATACTTCTCTCCACAGAATGTAACAAATTCTGCATGAGCCTGCTAATGACCAGTTCAAGTGATTCAGATGTGTTTAAGTAGGAAAACATCTAAAATGTGCAACACCAGGACTGCCCACGACTGCTCTAGATGTATAAAGCTAGAAGAGACTTGCAAAGTGACTTGCAGTTGTAAATGCAGCAAAAGTTGAGTCCACCAGCCATTGATCTTGGCTGGCTGAGTACTAATGCTTTTGATTACACTTCACTTCAATTATGCAAGACTTCGTACTGCTCTTAAAATGAAAAGGTCAAAAAGGTTTTGGTTGTAATGTGACAAGCTGTGAAGAAGTTCAAATGGTAAGAATTTGTTTGAATCATTGTACCAATTGAAATCGATTCCTTCAGCAATCTGCCCATATATGCCATATAGACACCAGGCCTGCAAGACACATTAAGAAGATGTGGTCTTTAAACTGGAGGATTAACAACTATTGCGACAAATGTGATGCATCAAACCAAAGTGTAGTTGTATTTGCTAACTTATAGTGCTATGATAGAAGAAGAATGACTTGCCTGCAGTTCATTTCACAAAAAGATTTGGAATGCCTCTATTGTGACTATGCAAACTACAAGAGCAAAATTTAGGAGAAAGAATTTTATTTGAATGAAATTTTAAAGTGGCATCAAATGCTTTTGTTTTTGGTACAATGCTCATGCATTGCTTTAAGAGTGCTTTGACAGTATGTCTAGAAATAGCATACTGTGCAGGCATATGAAAATACATTTTATGAGTAGTAGTTTTTGATATAAGGCTTACCTCACAGGGCGACATAGCCTAGGAGGGCGCTTAAAGAGACCTTTGGGAAAAAATAATTGGCAAGTGTAATATTACTTACTTGCATGTCTACTCAATAGAACAAAGTGCCACTTATCTGATTTCCAGGATTAAATAGAACAACTATTTTACTTGTTAATTTTTAAATTGATATGAACTGCTTTTGATGATCACACTGGTTGGTGAAACCTGAACCGAGTGATTCCATGTGGATTACAGATTCCGATCACAGTGAAACCTTTAGACTACCTTTTGGAAAAGAACAAAATGGGGATTCCTAGTTTTCGAAGAAGGGGAGACACCCTAATGTGATGGTGCACATTTAGAGCCATTGAATTCAAATCCAGGCTTTCTGTCTTTGGACTCTGTCTGAGTTCTATGCTTGTAGCAACGAAGTGGTAAAACATAAATTACTGTATGAGACTGGCAGTCCACACCTCTCCTTTTAGTTTTAACTTCAAGGGTTGAAACTGAAAATCCAGTTAACAAACACCTTGTTATTGTGCATTTCCAAACATAAATCAGCAGACACTCTTCAGGCAAGTGCAGAAGCTAAATTGAAAGGTTGTGTTAGGTTGTCATTTGCCATCTGACAATCTGATGATGGTTGTAGAATGATGGGGTAATAAAATCTGACTATTTTAATGTTTGATAAAATTAAATGTATTTAATGTTTGATAAAATGACTTTTTGTGCCAAAGGAATTTTGGCACAATTTTAAGCCAAACAGCGACATAAGGTTTAATAAAACCGACCTTCCCCTTTTAGGTGACTGCAAACGGATGAATAAGGACTTACCATCTGTGATTTAGTAACTGAAGACATTTGTGACTTTGGGAAAAGCTTCACTCAAAATTCAATTTTCTGAGCCCTCCTTTCCTGGGTATCACTTCATCTTTTCTTTCAGGCACAGTTGAACTCTCTATTGGACCATGCTGCTTCTTATTTCCCATCTCATTTTACATTAAGAAGTGAGGGCTTCACTGAATCCCAGAAGGGGTAAAGCAGTTCATGTGTGCAATGTGACCTTCTCACACAGAGAACCGTAAAGGCATGCCTATTTACAGATGAGGACTTGTTGCACCAAATATTGACAAAGTGTTACGTCAAACTCTCAAGGTCATACCTTACAAAACCCCAGTGCCTTGTTTAAAATCTCAGAATAGACCATAATTGCATTCCTGTGTCAGTCCTGAGACAGAAATGTTCAAAGTGTAAAATAAGGATAAAGAGGGTTTGCTATTTTAAGTGTCAACACCTCTGCTTGTACTCTGATACACCCTGGCATCAATGTAATGTTACATAAGTGTTCAAATTATCTGGAAATTTTTGAAGGCTTTTAACATATTTAACCAACACCACCCCACCCCCATCACTATTAAAGCTCCCAGTCAACAAAGGTAAATACAGCAAAAAAATCAATCAAAGAACGAGCTGTCAGCAGCATAAAACTGTAGAATCTCCACCTCTACCTGGCTCTAATGAGGAGCATGCTATGGTGCGTCCAGCTGGCAAGATGAGAAAGTTTTCATGAAACACAAACTATTGATAAATATGCGATCAGTCCAGGATATCTTGGTTCAGATTTGACTCTCAAACAATAAAGTATTCACGTTCAGTGTTTTTACTCCATACCATAAGTCCTCATAACACAAACTCTGGTTTGTGGATATTTAGTCCAAGCAAATATTTTTCATGAATTTGCCTGTCAATGTTAACATTCCAAAAAAAGAGATAATATTTTGATCTAGGCAAAGCAAAATGTAACAGATATTGTAGAACAAAATTCAGATTACTTTAATGCAGTCTATTTATATAGTGCCTATTTACAGCAAATGTCATCTCAAGGCAATTTATAAGAAAAACAGATCAAATTTATGTGCAAAAATGCTGTATATGGTCAAAACCGTCCATTCTTTTTGATGTTAGAGACATTGTACAACTAAGATTATGTTGTTATGTAATTCCACTGTGAGGAAACAGCAAAGGCTTACACAACTCCAGGGTGAGGGGAGGTGCCATGACTACCTGCTGCAGTCAGAAAACAAAATTAAAAGTGGATTCTTTAACATGCATAACTTTTATTTACTTTATTGCTTTATGCATAAGATGCTATATTTTCATAAAAACTTAATGAAAGATGTTAAGTAATGCAGTACCACTTTACTTTCAATGACTAATATTAAACGTATTTCAGGCACTGTCATTGCGGTAAATTGATTTGCAGCCTTGTTTTCATTTAATAATTATCTTGACTGTCAGCACATTATTTCTCAACGCCATGAACTAATCAAAACATTGTAATAAAACTTTGACAAGTCACAGCAAAAAAAAAAAAAAAAAATCATTAGTCAAAGGAAAGATAAAAGACCTGCACAGTCTCTGGGAAAGTCTTGTCTGCACTCAAATCATCTCCAGGACAGAGGTCCAGGCTTGTCAGATCATGTCCAGTCACTGCTCTGCATTCTCTTTGCTTTTCTCTGTACAACAAACATGTCCTTGGAATGGTTTTCAGCGAAAATCATTAGCAGATTGTTTTCTGTCTTTGCTTGTCTACGGTTTCCTCTTAAGTTTGGCATTTGTTAAGCTTGCCACACTATGATGTTCCTTGTTGGAGAGAACACTGGAGAGGTATTTGTGCCTCTGGGGTCAACATACTTTTTGGATTTTATATGTCCCTCAGAACCTGAAAGATAAAAGGATTTATTCATGGGTGAAGCAGCTACAAGAAAATCTCCATAGCAGCACCTTATTAATGAAAACAGAGAGTATCATTAACTTTCATGGGATTTCAGACTAAAATGTTGTTTGGGTTTACCAAAAAATAGTTAAAGTGTTGCTACTATTTGTAGAAATTAATTTTGGAATATTATTCACTTTATTTTGCCAACAAAACTACTTAATTTAGTGAAGAGACAGGAAAACTACTTGATAGGAGGACCCAGTTTTGATCCTACAGTAGAACTCCACTTTGATTTACCGAATTTTAGGCTCAGGTGTCATTTTGACTCGGTTGAGGTTTTTAGGCAAAGTTTGCAAAGTTTAGACATCAGATGTTTTTTTTTTTACATCAAACATATGCCAAAACTATTGGGTCACACCACTAAATCAATGAATTCTGGTGTTCAAATAACTTCCGTGGCTGCATGTGAAAGAAGTTTGCTGTAGAGAAACTTGACTGGCCTGTACAGAGTCCAGTCCTCAACCTTCTTGAACACATTTAGGATGAATTAGAGTGGAGGCTGCAACTCTGGTTTCCTCATCTAAATATGAACGCACTTCTAAATCTTGTGGAAGATGTTTATAGAATAGTTAAAGTTGCTATTTCTAGCAAGGAGGACGACAGGATGTCATCAAAGTTCATTTACATGTAAAAGTAGACAGACAAATACTTTTGACAGCATAGTGTATTAAGTAGGGTCAGATATCACACCCTGATCAATGCATTTTTAAATGAAATGGTGGCCAATGTTTTAAAATTGTGGCCTATTTGAATGTTTATGGCTTTCAAAACTGTTCTATACAGTGCACAGGATGAAACAATTGCTATCCAGACAGAGAGCAACATGCTAGCGTTAGCCTAACATTTAACAAATTGTGCCTCATAAAACACCATGGACACCAGCAGCAAAATGCAAGTTCAATGAAGACTGTAGCTCTACAGCATGTGTCACAGAAACAAAAGGCTTACATGTAGCAAGTTGTTGGGGCAAAATATGTTGCTGTCAAGAAAAAGTGGTACTACAGTGTCCTAGAGGTCATTGGTGAGATATGCGGGGCACGCTGACAAACCTAATGTGGACCATGCAACACAGCACTTTAAAGCTGCTGCGTTTTCAAGCATGTATGTTGCACTGGTTTTATTAAAGTATCAGACTGATAATATGAGAACAGGCAAAGGTTTAAATTAAAAGATTCAGATCAGTGTTGGGAACAAACAATCCTGACTAGGACATCCCTAGTATTAGGATTTAAGCAACAAAACTACTGAATTATAGCTGGTGCCTAAAAGCATTGAGTAAAAAATTAGGCCCATGAAGATAGATATCCTGGTTAAGTTTAATTGCATAACCACTGCACACTAATACATATGTACAAGGCAATTAAGATAATCACAGTTTCAGCATCATTGTTGAGTTCTAAAACTTTACTTAAACCATTATTCTGATGCTTTAAAGGTATTTCTAAAATATTGCCTTTTATTTTTTACTGCTGCTCTAATTCTGATAATTTTAGAACCTGCAACAAAGTTACATCAACCTACCTGAGGCAACAGAAATACTAGGCTTAAAGCAGCAATTCTGAGAAACAATGTTAAGAAGTCTAATCTTGAGAGTTGAGTTCAAGCCAAAGAGGAAATGATTTAATTTTTGTATGCTAATGATGTATTTCAAAAAACTATTCCAAAGATGAATAAAAATAAATATTAGTTTTTCTCTTAAATCACAAACATATTTATACATTTATGCTCACTGAAGGTTGATTGACTCTGTGTCAAAACAGCAGTTATTTCAAGTGAAAAAGCTATTCCTGCTTTATACTATTCCTTGGCTTCCATAGATCATTTAAATATCTCACCATAAATGTCAATGAGTGAATGGCTTTAAAAGAATTACAGATGGAAAATGTTGGTGCATATCTTCATTTAACCTTTCTACTCATAAAAATGTTAGCAGACACTTGAAATACAAGCTGTCATAATAAAATATTGCCAAAAATCTATATAAAAATAAAAGGCACCTCCCATATTGTCCTGATCCTAAATTACATGTGCACACATCTTGCTCATTGTTGCAGTTTTTCTCTAATAAAATGAAAATGAAAACTTTGGAAATAGTTGCATATTCACCCACAGATGATTACTGCCCATTATTCATTATTTTCTCTTTTATAGACGTTCTGACTCTGAATTGTGCGGGACCTCCTCTTCTTTAATTTCTGTTTCATACCCGGTGAGACTGATACTCTTGGGAATAACTGAAACCGTTCGGCACATGAAAAGCGTCATGCCTCTGTGGCAATGCTCAGACTGTCTGGCTCTGTCTTTGTCCCTCTGACTCACTGTCATCGCCATCATCGAGCCTCCTCTCATCCACTGTTCCTCTCCAAGCTTCTGTCTAGAGCGATGCAGTAAAATCTTTCTTGGGTCAGACTGCATCATGGTTCTCAGAGCTCAGAACTCCAGCGCTGACTTCCAGTTAAGTTTTTGAGTCTTTCCCACTGCTTCAGCCAATGAATAAGCAAAAACCTGACATGAAGTTTGGCAGAAACGTTTTCTCTCCAACTGGGACAAAATGCAAGATGGTGTGAAACTTTAGTTCTTATAAATGTCATCATCATTGAAGCAGAAAAAAACAATATTAATGTAAGTTTTTTAGTGTTACGTTCACATTCCATTAAGATTAACAACCGATCCAGGACTGAAAGAGCACACAGTTCTGTTGAGGGAGGACTGCCTCCTTTCTGAAAAAAACAAAACAAAAAACATTTATAATCTCTTCCTGCTTTTTAGATACGTCTTAAAAATTGACCCTCAAAAATGTAATCAACACTGAAACCTCCTTTTTATTTAGATGTTCATTACTTTTGAATTGCAGCTGTCTGATTTAGCCTTGACGTTGCACAGCGTCAAAAAGCAGAACTGCACTCGCTGTTCCCTGCTGTCAGCTATGCCAGCTGAAATTATGAACCCTGGCAGACTTAAAAAACAGAACTATGACTGTTTACCATTATCAAACTTACTTAATGTGGTTATAGTGTTTTAATCTTCATGCCTCCCGGCCTTTACTCTTACAATAGTTGTAGGAAAAAAAGGATGTTTTTTTAAGTGAAATGGAGGGGTGGTTTTTTCATAAAATACCAAATACCCAGCGCCACAATTATTGAACCCCCTAACCATTCGAATAGTGTTTGTTTGACTTATTTAAGAGTACCAGTAAGCTCCAAGTTTCAAATTTAAAACTTTCCTTTTCCCTGGAGCGAAGGATCAAAATTTTAACTGCTTCTTTTCAGGTGTAGCCCAGTCTAAAATGTGCTATTTAATACAAACTGTGATGTTTTTCTGGTCAACAATGGAAACACTCCTCCTCCTGACTGCAAGGTTCCCTAAGGGCTTTATCCTGTGTCCAGTTCTCGTCTCCTTGTACAGTATATGCTTCCTCTGGGATCAAGTAATTGAAAGCATATTATGACATTCAACAGTTTTGGTGATGATATTCAACTTTTTTTATCTGTTCTAGCTAACAGCCACACTGCTATTTGAGCCTTTAATACCTGTCTTAGAGATGTTTAATTATGGATTGAGATAAACTTTCTTAATCTGAACAAAAATAAAACTAAAATCCTATTACTTGGACAAGTCGAATTTCTAAAAGGCTGTGATTGTGTCATTGGCCTATTAGATTCATAATGTCATCTATTTGCCTACCAAACTGTGGTTAAATTTTGACAAAGCTTTTGAATCTGACAGATTACCAGAGTTATAATAAAAGGATTTTTCCAACTTCATCAGTCCAGTAGAATTAAGGCTTACATCCCTCCAGACCAGTTTGAGGCAGTAGTCCCTGCATTCTTTTCATCTCGTTTGGATCACTGCAACTCATGCCATGCTGGTGTTAATCAGGCATTGCTAATGTGTCTGCAGGCTTTACAAAATGCAGCAGCTCACCTCCTGACTGGAAGTAAAAAGCATGATCACATCACCTATGTAGTTGTATCCTCGCACTTGCTTCCTATAAACTACAGAATTCAGTTTAAAATCTTGCTGCTTACTTTGAAAAGTATTAGGTCACTTCATATCTAATCTGTTTCACCTTCACAATCCAGCCAAGGCTCTTAGATCCACTGGTTAGTTGCTCTTGGACGCTACCAGATTTAGACAAAAAACAGAAGTGACAGAGCTTCTTCAGTGGTGGTCTCTAAGCTCTGAAACATCCAGGCTTTGAAAAGTATAGAGGCTCAAACTACCGATAAAATTAAATCTCTGCTAATAACAAATTTCTTTTCATTGGCTTTTAGTTATAGTCAGGCAGAATATATCTGTGTTTCTTTTGCCAGTTTTATTTTTTAATTATGTGTTTTGTATGAGTTGCTGATTTTTTTACCTTGGAAAGCTCTTTGGCCATCTGTTGCTTTTTCTATACAAATAAACTTCACTTGATTAGGCATGTTGTAATAAATTTAATTTAAAGCAAGGTTCATGGTTACTTTATTGAAACCAGTAGGTCGATTTGTTTTACAGTGGTTCAAAGTATTCATACGTTCAATTTAAGTGTTAAATGTGTGCATGATTTATAAATGTGACAAACAAAAATGACAAATATGTTCTGTTAAAACTACAAAATGCGCATTTTTTTGTGCGTTTTGTTTTAAGAAAGCAGTTCATGATTGTTCAAAATAAAACTAGTCAATTCAATTCCGTTTTATTTATATAGTGCCAGTTCACAACACATGTCGTCTCAGGGCACTTTACAAAGTCAATGTGGGCCGAAATTGTAAAGTGGAAACTACACACGGGCCACAAAAACTTAAGCTTTAAAATGCTAAACTTTCATTGTTTTTGTTTTTTTTTCACATTTACATGCTCAACAGTAAACTAAACATTGAATATTTTTATGAAAGCAGTCTGTTTTGTAGAAAGTTCTATTATTCATGTTAGATCTGTAATATAAAAAGGTCATACAGCTCTCACATTGTTGGTAAGAGAAGTAAATTTCTTGTCTAAAAGAACATTAAAGGAACTAAGAAAACTGCTGATGTTTGCAGTGGACCTGCTAGAAGAGCAGATGTTTCTCGTTCAGCTGCTTTGGCTTCACAAGTGAGACGGTTGCTGCCTTGGGGGACTTTGAGGAAGGTTTTGCCTCTTGCCCTGCTGCTCATAGATGCAGTGGCCATCTACACATCTGTTGTAAAATGCAAGGATTCTGTGAGTACATGCACCACTGCACATACTTTTATTTTATTTTGCATAGTGAACAAATTTAAGGCAGGCTTTTTTGGCCACAATGCACCCAAGCAACTCCTGTAATGGCTTTTTATAATGAGTTTAAAGGACCCTTCTTTGGTTAGATAGTATCAGAGACTTTTGAGTTTTTAGTGATGGTCTGACACTGTGGTTTGTTTTGATAAATCCAAAACGTAAATATTGTAAGAACATATTAGGAACTACTGGGATCACATTTTGTGTGTATGTTATTTTTTATTAACACAACTTTTAGTTTATCTGTAGCATCCATTTAAATTATAACCCTGCATCTTAATTATTTCAAAGTTTTTATATTTAATTAGACTGTATTTGACATACTTTTTTTAAAAGTCAAATAAGTGACAAATTGTATCTCCTGTGAGCCCGTAGTATGGTAATACTACTGGTATTACTGGTATTAATACTACTGGTATACTACTGGTAATTAATACCAGTACCCAGGGTCCTGTCCATAGGGTCCTAACTATATTTGATCTTTTAAATACTAGGACTGGGGGACCATGAAAAACAAAGCTTTTCTGGTGAGGTTTACTAAAAAATGTATACCTCTTATTGCAATTTTGGGTTTTAAAAGATTTATTAAATATTGTGTATTTTCTAGCATCAAAATTGAATTCGAAATTATAGTTTGACACCAATATTCTCCATTTTGTCCAACAGTCTTGCATGCACAATTTGCCTTGTTTCTCCACCAAATTACCAATGCAGATATATATCTATATTTTAAGACAAAAAAGGAAGCCTATAGGTACAACCTGCTCATGTCACTTCAACCAGATTAACATCTAATTTTCATTTACGAAGGTATTTTAAATAACTAAAACCATGTCTTTCTGGGTTGACCAGGAGGAAAGTGGTACTGAAAACTGTTCCCAAAGATGTAAGGCCAAGACTCTGGGTAAAAAAGGACAAAAAATTCACTTAACCTTGCGAAAATGTTGTTACATGATCCTAATACATGTCAGTAGCTGAAGAGAATTACTGTTTGGCTGCTTAGATTGCACAGGTGTGCTGTTATTCTAGGGAGTCTGCATCTGAAAGAAGAAAAGGTTCCAAGCACAGTCTACAGGGGTTGGACAATGAAACTGAAACACCTGGATTTAGACCACAATAATTTATTAGTATGGTGTAGGGCCTCCTTTTGTGGCCAATACAGCGTCAATTCGTCTTGGGAATGACATATACAAGTCCTGCACAGTGGTCAGAGGGATTT